>CANUEP010008772.1:0-137329 GCA_947857235.1 Jatropha podagrica
TACATTTTATACCCTGCCCTTGTAATTTTTTTTCCTTTTGTTTTTTTGTTTCTTTTATAGCCGGTTGTTTATTGTGGGTTTTCCGTTTTTTTTTTCAAAAAAATTTTTTAAAAAAAAAAATTTCCATTTTTATTTAAAAAAAAAAAAATTTTTTTTTTTTTTTTTTTTTTTTTTTTTTTTTTTTTTTTTTTTGCTACAGCTGACTACATAAACTAAGAAATACAAGTTTTTTAAATTGGCTAATATTTTACCTTCATATTCAGCAATCTCTTTATCTGAACTAATGAAATAGACACCTTAGGTATCTTAATTTTAAGAGAAAATTACATTACGATCCCTGTAGTTTATCAAATACAATTAGTTTGTCTCCATCTTTTACAAATAGATTAAAATGTTCTTATATTTCATTTCAATCAAACTATAACGTCCTCCCATCATTTTTTTTTTTTTTTTTTGTTAAGTTCCTTATGAAATAATAAAAATATCTCTGTTTTCTTGTTGACTTAATAGAAAAAATATCAAACATGGACAAAAGGACTTAATAGTATAACAGAAGCAAAACATAATGATATATTGGTATATTTTAAAAAAGATAAGGACAAACCAATTATATTTCATAAACTATATGAAATGTATTGTAATTTTTCCTAATTTTAAAATTTAGTTGCAATTTAGGGTTAGGTTTTGCATTAAAGCAACTTATTTTGTAAGGTATGCAGCGGAAGAGAACATTTGATTCAATTCTTTATTAAGCTTTTTCACCTGCAATTAACTGATAGCTAATAGAAGTTTTAATGAGTTTTGATTTATATTTATATTATATTTGAACTTATAAAAATAATTATTACTAAGATTATTTTTTTTTTCAGATTAGTATTTCTTATGATCATTTTATTATAGTCATGTAAAACATATAGTTTTCTATTAAATAATATTTTTAAAAGAATTTAACTAATTTGTTATGATTTATATAATAAATTGAAATATAAGACAAATATATTCACCCTAACAATAACACAAACAAACATACATTTACATTATAATATAAAAATAATTGGTCATTAACAGGAAACGATAGCAAAAATTTTACTTTGCCAAAAATTAATATTTATCAATTAAACGCTGTCAATCACCAGCTGATAGCTGGTATGATTAGCTAAACCAAACTGACCCCATGTCCTCTGTCTCCTACCTAAACAAAGAATCATCTTACAAGTTTTTTTTTTTTTTTTTAAATAATGCTAATGTAAACTACACATGAATGCGTACAAGTGCCAAGATAGAGATTTAGTAGACAGAATAGGATAAGAATTGAAATTGTGAATTTAATCTCACGAAAGGGATACAAATATCATTTTCCCAATACAGGAGAAAATCAAACAAATGGCAAACCACCTAAAGGGAATTTTCCTGCATATAGAAGAAACTGTAATCCTTAACCAAAGGCGAATTGGGTGTCCGGGAGCAAGAAAAATCCCAAGTGATGGGTTCACAAAACTGAACCTACCGTGAGGTTAAAGCACAAAGATATAAATTCAAAAATCAATCACTCTGCATTGTTCACAAGAACACATTTAGATTGAAACGCTGTGAACAAAGAAGATTGCTCCACGTATCCGCCGCCCCCGGCCACCGTGGCCGGATGCTGCCACTCTCTGGGGACATTGTTTGCAGTTTTCTTGTCTTGGTTGCCATTGTCAATATCTCCAGTAATTACAGGAAACCTGAATTCTTCTCCCTGTTGTGGGGAAGGCGGTGGTGATATAATGAGTGGTGATAGAAGAGGGATTGGAGTAAGAGGAGACATCTTCTCCTTAAGAATGTTGTTACTGCCACTATTATCTAGAAGAAGAGAAGCTGGAGCTTTCTTTTGTAGCCTTGTTGGGGGTTTGCCATAGTTGGTTCTGGTCTTGGATATAACTTGTGTTTGTCTCTGGAAAATATTGTCATCTTCCTCCATTGTTCTTGAGCTATGTTTATAGCTATTAAACATGCAAGAATTCTCTCTTTCTAATATCTCAGTTTGAGATATGAAATAGCTAGAAATTAACTTGCAAGAAAAATAATGTCTGTTTGTTCTTTCTTTCTTTATTTCCAACAATTTGGACTCTCTCTCTTTCTCACTACCCCTCTTCTCTATCTCTCTCCCTCACACACTCACAGTCACAGGGAAAGAGAAAGATGTATGGTCAATTATAAAACTTTTTCTTGGGAATCTCAATGTAGGAGATTGGCCGTTAATGGGTAGTTAGTTAATAACCGTCATTTGCTCAAAATGACATTTAGACCTCGTCTTCGTTTCTGGATGGCTAAAAATATTTGAATTTTCCTTTTTTGTTTTATTTTCCTTCTTTTGGGGGGGGGATAAAAAAAGAGCTCTCTTCCCTTAAAATTGTGAATACGTACTTGAAATATAACAGTATTTGTTTGTAATATTTTTAAGTTTTAAAAAAAAAAAAAATAAAAGTGGGTTCCTCAATAATGTCTAAATTAGCATATGAATCACATTATATTTTAAAAAGTGATTTGAAAATTTTTACTTTTTAATTATGTGAATTATAAGATCTTTTTTATCTAAAAAGTATAATTTTCTATCTGAGCCAAAAGTATTAAAATATCATTTTTGCTAAGAAAGAATGGTATTTTAATATCTTCAATTGAATTTTAATGGAGAAAATTACACTTTCTTTTTTTTGTTAGAGGACTTTGTGTTTTGGTATTTTCACTTGAGAGATTAAATGTTAATTTTAGAAAACATTAGAGTTCAAAAGGGAAATGGATGATGAATCAGTTTGTCATAATAATATTTAAATTAAAAGAAATTTTTAAATAAATTCAGTCTGTCTACAACTCACAAAATAAAATAAAATCACATAATTTATTTCCAAGTAATAGCTCATAATAATTTGGAAACTACCAACCGTCCGATATAATTTGTTAAATAAATTATTTTAATATATATAAAAAATTACTTCAAGAATGCTTTTCGAAGTTGAAGGAAAAAAAAAGAAAAAAAAATGGAAAAAGGCTTTTCTCGTTGCAGTTACCTTCCCACTCAAAAGTCAAAAGTAGAAGCATCCGATTCTAAGTTCGGGTGTAGTAGACCACAAATTTTCTCACACAAGAAGATAATGGAAAGCGGGAACTCCATAACTATCTACCGTCTGATTCCTGATGATCATTCTCGCTATGGCTTCCACTACCTTAACTCTGCCTTTGCAGAAAGTCTCACAATTTCACTCTCCATTATTTAAGCAACCAAGATCCAAATCTCACTCTTTCTTCTTCGTCAATGCCTTCAACGATCAAAACCCAAAATTCAAAAAAGCTTCTTCTCATTTAAAGGCCAAGTTTCCCATGTCGTCCAAAGAGCCATTGCTCACTGGTCGCAGGCTCGGATTCGATGTTAGCTATAAGCCAAAACAAATGTTGCTTTCTGCTTTTAAAAGGCAATAGAAATGTTGGGTTTGATTTTAATTTTGATTTTTTTTTTTTTTTTTTTTTGTGGGTAGGTTGAATATTCTGCAGGAGAGGAAGCGGGGTCGCTTGTGCCTGAGGCCACACAGCAGGAGGCTTTTTCTTGGTCGTCTGTGATTTTTCCGTGAGTTATTTTCATTGCTTATTTTATTAAACGAGTGTTTTTTTTGTCATTATCGTTAATGGCTGCTTCTACTTTTCTTTTTGTTTATTGTTGAATTAATGTTTGATAGAGTGTTGAATAAATTGTAATGGCTAAGTACCTGATTCTATGTTTTGCTCTGCATTTTTTGTAGTAGGTGGTTGGGAATAATTAGGTTCAGTAGAGACTTTAATATTGATCAATATAACCTCCATTTGGGAATTATGTTGAAGCATCTTGTTTTCAAAACTGCAGGTTTATTTGAAGTAATTTAAGCACTAACTGTGTTCTATGTTTGTGAAGTTTTCGCTGAATCTGTTTTGCATCCAATGTGCTATAATTTTCTCAAATTTGGTACGTGGAATTTTAGGTTTCTGTTCCCAGCTTTGGGAGGATTGCTATTTGGATATGACATTGGTGCAACTTCTGGCGCTTCCATATCATTGCAGGTGCTTCTGAGTTTTGGCGGTTCCTTATAATATTTCAACCCACATTTTATTTTGAGTACACAATGAACATAATTTTAGTGCACTATTGATAAATAATCTGCCTTTGTTAAATCTGATGTGTTTCTTTATCTTTCAAAATTTCAGTCAGCAGAGCTCAGTGGGACAACATGGTTCAACCTTTCAGCTGTTCAGCTAGGTCTTGTGGTATGTTTAGCATGTACTAATAACTTGTCAATTTATGATTAATGCATGTTGTTTTCTTATATTAGAGTGCCTTTAATTTAGGTTAGTGGTTCTCTTTATGGAGCTCTTCTTGGTTCCCTCCTTGTCTACCCAATTGCAGATTTTCTAGGTACATCAGTTTTCTATTAGGTTTATTCTAAAGCTCTAGAAGATATTACTGGATTTGTTACCCATTTTCTTTTTTCGGGTTCATGCATAAAGGAAGGAAGCGGGAACTTATTATAGCGTCTGCGTTGTACATGCTTGGTGGTCTAATCACTGCATATGCTCCAGAACTCAATGTTCTCTTAGCAGGACGTCTTCTTTATGGTCTTGGCATTGGTTTGGTTAGCTTCATTGAACTTTTAGTTATTTTTTTGCTAGAGTTTGTTGATAGTATGATATCCATTTCCTGTTCTTATAATGTCTACTCTCATATGATAGGCGATGCATGGCGCTCCTCTGTATATTGCCGAAACTTGTCCATCACAAATTCGTGGAACTCTAATATCACTGAAGGAACTCTTCATAGTATTAGGAATTTTGGTATTTTAAAAATCGATTTGTCTCCTCATCATAATTGGCTTCTTTTTTTTTTTTTTTTTTTTGTTCTTCCTTCAAAAATAGCCAAGTTGATGAACTTCTATGCAGATGGGATATTTTGTGGGAAGCTTCCAAATTAATGCAGTTGGGGGGTGGCGTTACATGTATGGCCTTGGTGTCCCAGTAGCTTTTCTTATGGGGCTGGGAATGTTGAGTCTCCCACCCTCTCCACGTTGGTTGCTTCTTAGGGCAGTTCAAGGTAAAGCATCACTACAAGAGTGTAAAGAGAAGGCCATTTTTGCCTTGAGCAAACTAAGGGGCAGGCCTCCTGGTGACAAAGAGTCTGAGAAGCAAATAGAAGATACCCTTGTCTCCCTGAAGTCTGCCTATTCTGAGGAGGAATCTGAGGGCAGTATCTTAGAGGTGTTTCAAGGACCAAGTTTGAAAGCCTTCTTTATTGGCGGAGGTTTGGTGCTTTTCCAACAGGTGCTTTTTCCTCTTTGCTGTTTATGAGCTGTTGTAAAATGAAGAGAGTTGGGGATATAATGTTTTTGAGCTGACTTTTGGCCTGATTGTGATAGATAACTGGACAACCTAGTGTTCTATATTATGCAGGTCCAATTCTTCAGGTACTTGATAATTAAAGTGAAACCTTTCCGTTTGTGAAATGGATGGTATGCTTTTATCTTATATTATCCGATCATTTAATTTGTTTTATTGTGTTATGCAAGAGCGCTGGATTCTCTGCAGCCACTGATGCCACACGAGTTTCTGTCATTATTGGGTTATTCAAGGTAACTATCCTATTGGGAAGAGTTTGCTTTGTGGATAAATATTCTCTCTCCCTTCCAAGTTTGATCTTATTGCTGATGTTAATTATAATTGGTTGTGTATATCTGCAGTTGGTGATGACATCGATAGCTGTCCTAAAAGTTGATGATCTTGGAAGAAGACCCTTGTTGATTGGAGGAGTTAGTGGAATTGTATGTGTACTGCTATTTTCTCAATATCTTTTCTTTTTAAACTTAAAAGTCTGAAGGTGCATTATTCTCTCTGTATCTGTTACAGGCCCTTTCCTTGTTTTTGCTTTCTGCTTATTATAAAGTTCTTGGAGGATTCCCCTTTGTTGCTGTTGTAGCTCTGCTTCTCTATGTTGGTTCCTACCAGGCAAGTAATATTGCCTTTTGGCTGCTGGAAAAGTCTTTTTTTTTTTCGTTATCCATGTTGGATTAACTGCTCCTAAAATATATGGGATACAAAAATCTATAAAACTTTATATTAGAACAAGCTGTAGGCGTCCTAAAAGAGTTCCCAGAATAAAAGCGGTAGAAAGAGAAAGAAAAGGAGAAATTAGGATATGGTTGCATCTCTCATAATGCATTTTCCTCCTCCGCCTGAATTTAATTGGCTTGGGTTGAAAGTTCTCTTGTAACATTTTCTTAACTTTTTGTTAGATCAAAGTGAAGGTTTATCCTGAAAATTATGTTCTCTACATGTCCCATTTCAGATATCCTTTGGGCCTATCAGTTGGCTAATGGTATCAGAGATTTTTCCACTTCGCACTAGAGGAAAAGGAATAAGTCTTGCAGTTCTTACTAACTTTGGTTCCAATGCCATTGTAACCTTTGCATTCTCACCATTAAAGGTATTAGTTTGATCCCATTATTCCTTTCAAGGTGTTTTGCTCGACAATAAAGCACGGTTAACGGGAAGATCATCAACATCTTTTCATTCTGCAGGAGTTGCTTGGAGCTGAAAACCTTTTCCTTCTTTTTGGGGCTATAGCTTTGTTGTCACTCTTGTTCACCATATTTTTTGTCCCTGAAACCAAAGGTTTGAGCCTGGAAGAAATTGAATCTAAAATCTTGAAGTGAAAGCTCAATGCATTTGGAACCGTTCGTCGTATGCTTCTAGTGCACAAAAAGTTATGGTTAGTTCTTTAGCTTACCTTGATCTGATCTTGAAAGGTGAATTAGTTGCAACTGTATCCAATATATTTGTAAATATTTTGAGGATATTATGTATCTTTGAAACGGATTGGTAGAATAAGTTTATACGTTGAAGTTGTATGGTTTAATTGTTCATACCAACCAATAATTGACAGCAGTTACTGAAAATTGGTGGTCGATAATATCAGTTCAGTTTCTATTAAAATTGTATATGTTGTTCAAAGATATAATTGTTTTTTATATATTATTAATTTTTTTATGACGCGCATTATACGTTAACTATGCTTATTATAAGCTCATTCTTTATACTTGTTTAATTTTTTTTATTTATATAATATTTAAATATAAATTATTATTTAGATTACAATAAATATAGTGATTAAATTATATTACACTTTATATATGCAGTAATTATTTTTTTTGTTACAGATCTTGCATTGTAATACTTCATTGAAAAGAAAAATTATATATTTATTTATCACTTTAAAATAGCAAATTTCATATAATTTAAATATGAAATGTGTTATTTATATTATTTTCAACATATTAATTCGTATAGTCTTTATTATATGTTACTTGCTTTTAATTTTTTAAAGGAAAATCAAATTGATTTATAAAAATTATCATATAACTTTTATTATACGTTTTATAATTCACTTACATTTTTTATTAATAACTTTCACTATAATCTCTTTTAGTAAATAAATATAATTTAGCAATAGAATTAGAAATCAATTAAATAAATCAAATTAAATATTTATAAATAATAATAATTTTTTATTTTTGAAGTAAATATGTTATTTTTTTATTCAAGGTACTAATTAAATAACTAATACTATTTAATTATTTAAGTATTTAAAAGAAATTTATTATTTATAAATAATTATAAATAAAATGATAAAAATATTAATTTGGAAAAGAAAATTAATTTTATTAATATATTTTTACAAGATTAATAAAGTCCAAATTTATTTATCTTTTTACAATTTATAATTTGTATATAAAAATATGAATGGGAAGAAGAATATTAAGATTGACTGAAAAGGACATGGTTAAATTTAATAATAACAAATTACCTTTTAATTTTATTGCCTAAAAATTATTTTTCAAAAATTATATTTAATTGGTTAGCTTAGTTTTCTATTATACAATAGAAAATTATTACCAATAAAGAAGTAATATTTATTTAAACTCAATTAAGAATAAGATATATCTATTGACAACTAACTGACTGTAATTAGTATTCTATTTTAGTAAAGATTTCTAAATTGACTAAATATATATATAATAATTATATATTTTGATGAGATTTGACCATGACTATATAATTTTGTTGCTATAATTGATGGGCAAAAATATCTTTAACTAATTATTATATTTTATTAATTTTCAAAATATATAATTACTACATTATCGATATTTACATAAAAATGGAATGTGAAAATATTGTAATCCATAAAAATACTCTTAACAAATTTATGAATCGGTAAGAATATTTTAAGGAAAAATAAAAAATAATTTAATTTAATTGATTACTTTAGTTTTCTATTTAAATATAAATAATATTGGTTAAAAAATAAAATAAAAATTATTAAAAATATAAAAAAAATATCAAATGTCAATATTGAATAGATGGTCTTTGAAATTTAAATTTGATTTGGACTGTTCTTGTATTTTAACAAAGAATGGTCAAAGCTGACAAAAGAGAGAGACATCTGCATCATTTATAATTTGACAAAAACACAAAGGGCAACTTCTAGTTATTTTACAACTTCCATCTAGGGTTGTGCAAAATGTTGACCATCAAAATCGAATAAATCAAAATTTTCCAACACCTAAACAAAGCCAAATTGATTACATTATACGATTTTAAGTCTAAACCGATTTGATTTGATTTAATTTAATTTAGTTTAGTTCAATATGATTTTTTGATTTTAACTTATTATTAGACTTATTTTGGATTGATTTTCAATTAATGAAAATAGAATTGAACTCAAGAATTTTGATTTTTTAATTAAAATCAAAGCCAAACCAAATAGATTTGAAAAATTTTGCTCGGTTTAACCGTATCTATTCAGTCCAATTTCCTCCTCATCATATTTCTTAAAACAATCTATACGGCCTAATACATAAATTTGACTTTATACTTTCAGTAATTATCCTTGTAATTCCTTAAACTTGACACGATTCGTTAATGATAATGTACTTTTACTTTTAGTAATAATTATATTTTTATTAAAATAATATGTAAAAGTGTAAAGTTATGATTGAATCCTTTAAAAAATTATTTCACTTTAGCCAGAAATATTGTTATTATTCAAATGTGAAAATGGATGGTTATGACTACGCTAAGTTCAAGAGCATAAGCTCTTTTAAATAAATTATATGAAACATCACATTTACAAAAATTCTCCAACATTAGAGAGAACAATTAGCAGGAGCTCAAAATCAGCAGCAAAATATGCACAATATATTCTGCTCTAAGAAATTTTTTTCTCTGAATTTAAAGAAGGTTTAGCTAATTAGGCCCTAAGTTCTGCAGATTCAACGACCATAGCTAAGTATAGAATCTGTGCTAGACAAACCAGAATAATCATTGGATTCGGGAAATGACAAACTGCAATCTCTAGGTGCTTCTTGGCTAACTGTAATCAAACCAATAGCAAATCCATCCATTGGTACTTGCGGTAAGATAGCATCTCCATCAAGATATTGGATTACTTGCCTCATAATAGGCCTAGCTGCTGGTATAGGATGAACACAAAGAAGACCCAGCTTCAAAACCAATTCCATTTCTTCAACTACATAATTACCTTGTAATTTAGGATCACTTATTTCAAGAATTACCCCTCTTCTGTGGCAATCAAGAACCCAATCTACTAAAATAATCTCCTCGGCCGGTCTTTCTGCTTCTACAGGCTTCCTTCCACAAGCTACTTCAAGCATAAAAGTTCCAAAAGCAAAAACATCACTGCTTGTAGTAGCCTTTCCAGTTCTTGTAATTTCTGGTGCTAGATATCCAACAGTTCCAACTATGCAAGTTGTATGAGGTGTTGATCCATGATCGTAAAGCTTTGCAAGTCCAAAATCTCCTAATCTTCCATTAAGATCAGCATCTAATAGAACATTACTAGCTTTCACATCTCTGTGTAGAACAACTTGTTCCCATTCTTCATGTAGATAAACAAGTGCAGATGCAACTCCTTTTAGAATCTGATATCTCTGAACCCAATTCAGATTGGGTGTGTTTCTGCGAAATAGAAATTTATCAAGACTTCCGTTAGGCATATAATAATATACTAAGAGCAACTCTCCTTTTCTTCGACAGTAGCCTAAGAGTTGTACTAAGTTCCTATGCCTTAGCCTCCCCATACTAACAATTTCAGCTACAAATTCTTTCATTCCTTGTTGAGAACCATGAGATACTTTCTTGACAGCAACTTGTGTATTTGATGAAGGTAAAACTCCTTTATAAACCCTTCCAAAACCCCCAAATCCTAGTAATTCTTTGTCTTTGAAACCTTTCGTTGCTTTATAAAGTTCTTCATAAGAAAATCTTTGAGGACCATATTCTTTTTCCCAATCTTCACGCAGTTCTTCATATTTTTTCCTCCTAACTATATAAACAGCTCCAGTTATTAGTATCAGTAAAATAATCGCTGCTATTGATGCGATTATAATTCTTAAATTTCGTGTTTTGGTTGATTTTCTTTGAGAAGGAAGTGGGGGAAGTTTTGAGATATCAAGATTTTGAGCTTGCCCATTTTCGTTGAAGCTCCATCCAAGAATATAATGGCGGCTTGCCATTGCTCCTGTAGAAGAAGAAAACCCAATATACATAGAATCCAAGAAAATTAGAGAAAGATCGAGTTTTGTTGACAAGAGAGGCTTTTCTGGTTTCTTGATTGTTATAGGAGCTAAGGTAACATTGATTATCTTCTCTACATCATCATAAGCAATCCACACTTGCATTTCACTTCCACTAATGAGCTTCAAGGCCTTATTTTGCCTTTCTTCTTCCAGATAGTAGGCTGCAGGAGCTGATGCATTTGATGTCAAGCCATTCACATCAATTCCAACATGATTGTCATCTTTCTCTCCAAATTCAGTAGTAAGTACAGTATCAAGCTCAACAGCAAAAACATGGTTTGAAGACAAGCCATTGCTGGTAGAATTAAATAGTCCAAAATATTGCGTTGCTAATGCTCCTGTGAACTGCACAGATGGAGAGATAGTAAATGCAATGCCATGACCGCCAAGATCAGGCCTCTCAGGAACAATAGCAAACGCAAAGTTAGTAGAAAATGAGAAAGATGACTGAGAATTGTTGGAGAAAGATTTGCTGAAGTTGAAAGGTATTGGAAAGAAAGCACGACCAATTTGCTGGTATGAAATGTTTGTTAGTTCTAGCAGACCATTTGAATGGACTTTCGAAGCCCCATTAAGATTCAGGTTAGCTCCATTGAAGCCATGGTAGATGAACTGGTTTTCTGGTTGAGCTAAGGCCGAAAGTTTTAAGGTAACAGAAAGGCAAAATAGGATATTCAGCAATTTAACCACTGAAATCATGTTTACAGGGGGAGAGAAAAATGTTTAACGGAAAGGCTTTTGCTATGAGGTTTTTGCTTCTTGTTTTATGTTTATACCCTTGGTCTAAAGTATCAAGAAGTATCTATTTTCATGGGAAACCAAATACTTTTCAGGTCAAAGCAAAGAATGCCACTATTGACTATATATAATTTATAATCCCCCAAAACTCTATTACTTTAATCTTATACCGTTCTTACTCTTACTTTAATTCATTAAACACTTCAATTTTTAAAATTATTTTATTAACCACTTTAATTTATAAAATTAAACAGCCATTAAAAAATTAAAATTTATAAAAATTATGTTTCAAAAATCAAGTTAACTCTGTATTGACTTTGAGTCAATAGTTTATAGATAAAAGGCAAAAACCTTAAAAAAATATTGAAAAGTGTATAATATTACTAAAATTTACAAGTTTAAATATATCATAAGTCATCTATAAAATTTAAAATGACACGAAACTAAAGTTGCAAAGTCGGGTTTGAATTGATGGTGAATAAGTTAATGCATGATGCTAGTTAGTAATTAGGGTCAGAAACTGATTAAATGACCATTGTTCACCATCCATTCCTCTGAGGTAAAAAAATGAAAATTTGAACATCATTGATTCCTATTAGTTTGAAAAAGCTGACCATGCTACAAGAAAGAAAGATGGTTGCTTGTAAAATCAATGAAAAATGACAAATGTGAGAAAATTTTAATGGGTGATTGAAAATGATATTTCTACATTTCTTTTTTTGATACCAAAATTCCTCAACTGCTTTTCTTTCACTGTAATCCAATTTCAAACAATTAATGTTGGCTATCCTATGTAGTCAATTTGCCATTTTAACATGGCTACTATTCTTCTGTTAGCTATGAAATTTCTGAGTACCTGTAAAAGTATAAATTGTAGAAGAAGAAATAGCAAAAATTTTGGGACCATTGACTTGACCAAATTTAGAAAAGAAATTATATTATTGATGTATAGTAAACAATGGGGAAAATTGGTAAATATTAAAGAAAATAAACCTGTTAGAATGACTCAAATTAGTATTCTGCTGTCCTGATTCCTCTTGCTTTACAGTGTTAGTAGTACAATTCGGCCTGTCTTTGTATTTTTTGTATAATCATGAGGTGATATCTCTCTCGGGCCATATAGCGTAAAAGCTTTGGCACTCTCAATAAAATGCGCTTATCGGGAATCGAACTTGTATGCGATTCTCGTGAATTTCAACAAGACATGATATTTAGCAGCAAAGATTCATCAAAACAAATGAGAAGTTATTTGGATTTCTATCTCATTATCCATGAAATCAGTCATGCTTGGACCAAATCCTATTGAATTCAACATTTACAAATGAACTATAATTAGTAAGATTACAATTTTGAACTATAGAAAACTTAGTTGACTTGGCAAATGAAATTCTACTACCAAACATCAGGATTCATTTACAAATGGAATTCATTGCAAATGAAATGAATTCCTCATTTATTTGATCCAAACACTAAGCAAAGTTTTCGCGTTCATCGACCACAGCTTAGAATGGATTCAGTGATAGACAATGTAGAATAATCATTAGACACAGGAAATGACAAGCTGCAATTTCCAGCTACGTGTTGGCTAATCGTGACCAAACCAATTCCAGGACCAGAACCTTCTATTTGTATTTCTGGTAAGCTAGCCTTTCCATCTAGATATTGCACCACTTGTCTCATGATAGGCCTAGCTGCTGGTATAGGGTGAGCACAGAGCAGGCCTAACTTCAGAACCAATTCCATTTCCTCCACCATATATTTACCTTCCAATTTAGGATCACTTGTTTCAAGAATTGCCCCTCTTTTCCAGTATTCAAGAACCCAATCTGCCAATATCACTTCCTGAGGTGGTCTTTCTGGCTCTAGAGGCTTCCTTCCACAGGCTACTTCAAGCATAAGAATACCGAAAGAAAAAACATCGCTGCTTGTAGTTACCTTTCCTGTTCTTGCAGCCTCTGGTGCTAAATATCCTACAGTTCCAACTACACAAGTTGTTCGAGGAATCGAACCGTGATCATAAAACTTAGCAAGTCCAAAATCCCCTAACCTGCCATTAAGATCAGAATCTAACATAACATTTGAAGCTTTCACATCTCTGTGTAGAACAACCTGTTCCCAGTCTTCATGGAGGTAAACAAGTGCTGATGCAACTCCTTTCAGGATTTTACATCGGTGGACCCAATTCAGATTTGGTGTGTCATTGTAAAATAAGAATTTATCAAGACTTCCCTTAGGCATATACTCATAAACCAAGAGCAACTCTCCCTTTCGCCGGCAGTAGCCTAACAGTTGCACTAAGTTCCTATGCCTTAGCTTCCCCATGGTAACAATCTCTGCTACAAATTCTTTCATTCCTTGTTGAGACTCATGTGAGACTTTCTTGACAGCAACTTGTGTATTGGAAGAAGGCAATACTCCTTTGTAAACTCGTCCAAATCCCCCAAAACCAAGCAACTCCTTCTCTCTGAACCCTTTGGTAGCTTTATAGAGATCTCTGTAAGAAAATCTTTGAGGTCCATATTCTTGTTCCCAATCTTCGCGCAATTCTTCATATTTCTTCCTCAAAATGATATAAACAGCTCCAAAGATTATTGTTATCAGCAAAATAATTGCCGTTATTAATGGGATTACAGTACTTAAATCTGGTCTTTTGCTTGATTTTCTTCGAGGAGGAAGTAAAGGAAGTTTTGAGATATCAAGATTTTGAGCTGGCGCACTTCTGTTAAAGCTCCATCCGAGAATATAATGGTAGCTTGACATTGATCCTGTTGAAGAAGAAAAACCAACATACATAGAATCTAAGAAAACTAAGGAAAGATCAAGATTTGTTGACAAGAGAGGCTTTTCTGGTTTCTTGATTGTTATAGGAGCTAAAGTAACATTGATTAGCTTCTCTAGATCATCATAATCTATCCATGCCTGCATTGGATTTCCACTTATTAGCTCTAACCTTTTATTTTCCCTTTCTTCCTCTGAATAATAGGCAGCTGAAGCTGATACATTTGATATTAAACCATTGACATCAACACCGATATGATTGTTGTCCATGTCTCGAAAGTCTGGAGTCAGTATAGTATCAAACTCAACAGCAAAAATATGGTTTGAGGACAAGCCAATGCTTGTAGAATTAAATAGTCCAAAGTATTGTATCGGCTCTCCCCCTCTTAACTCCATAGATGCAGAGATAGTGAAGGTAAAGCCATGGCCACCAAGATTTGCCAACTGAGGAACAATGGCAAACACAAAATTGGTGGAAAATGAAAGAGTCCTAGAATTCTCTGATGAATGATCATTGAACTTTAGAGGGAATGGAAAGAAAGCGCGGCCGATTTGCATAGATGAAAGATTTGTCAGCTCTAGCAGACCATTCTGGTGAATTTTTGCAATCCCATTAGTATGTAGGTCAGTTTCATTGAAGCCATGGTAGATGAATTGGTTTTCTTCTTTTGCCGCTAAGGCTAACTGTTTCAAGAAGACAAAACTATAGAGTAGAAAGTGAAACAATTTAAACAAAGAAAACATTGAGAGACAAAAGTTGTTGGCTTGAACAAATTGAATCAAAATGCTTGTTCTATGAATTTTCGAATGCAGATAATAAAGTGTTTGAAAATAAATATTTCTGTTCTAATCTTGATGGTTTACCAAATGCTATTCAAAGCATGTGCAAGGTCAAAGGAAATAAGATTTCTATTTTTATTTTTTTTTTTACATATTGCAGTTTAAGAAAATAGACTACAACTAATAATCTATTTCTCTAATCAAGTTGACAAAAATTCTTGCATTATAAAACTATAAAAAGATTAATAAATGATCCTTTGAACAGAACAACAATTATATTTTATTACATTGGCACCCATAGTTGACTGTACATTACAACAATAAGGATGTCGCCTTTGCAAATTAATGACAGGATAATGAGTTTTAATAGATGATTGAAAATGATAATTTTTGCCGATCAGGTGTGGTCTGATTAGATTTTGTACCTCTAGTAACAGATGCAGAGAGTAAGAGGTCTGGAGGGCTACTCCTCTGTGCAGTCCATAATATTATTTCAGTCCATTGGGCTTCCCATATATGTATAAAAAAAAAAGAAAATGATAACTTTTGTTGTTCTTTCATTTTCACCAATTTTCAGGGAATATGCATATTCCTGGAGTCCTGTTTCTTTCAATTTTAATTTAATTAGCTATTACTTTTTCCTGAATAATAATGTTCTAATAATGTCCTGAATTGAGTAATAATGTTCTAATAAAGCCTGGACAGCTCTTCTCTAACAATAGGATGACTTCTAGGAACCCATCGACTTCCCTGAATTGTATATATATAGATTATATAGCAAGTAGCTAAAATTCCCTGGAAACTTCTGCACCAAGTAACAAATCCCACGGTAGTAATGAAAATAAGCCATGAATCCCTTAAGCTGCAAATGTCAAAAACAAAGAAAAGGCATACATATTTGCAGGCTTGGTTGCAGGATAGGCCAGGCCTTTGGAAACTTGGTATTTTCAAAATACAGGCCCAGTCAATTGATAGGTCTACGACTACAGGTTAGAGCTTTGGAATCTTAATTTTCAATCCAGACCTACTTACCTAAACCTAGTAATGAATATATAGATTAGCCAATGAAAAACAAATTGTTTTGAAATGAGAAGTGGAAAAAAAATGAGAAAGTAAGAGTAACTTTAAAAAAAAAAAAAAAAATCTAGGGATTGGTTTGATCATAAGTGGATCCATATTACCAGATCTTCCTTTTCAATCAAAAAAGTACTTATTTCCCATCAATTGAATTTGTTTGATGCAGCCTCCGGGATCAATAACAGAGAGACAAGTAGAAAATCTAAAGCTTAATCTAGCCTTTTGGATCTTGTTCATGAAGCAATGGCATTGCATCTGAATTTCAAGAACTGAAGGCATGTTTAGTAGAATATAATTAAATGATACATGGGATTCGAATAAAATAAATGTTTGAGTATAAAAATTGAACTAAAAATTCCATTACATTAGACATGTTCCTATTTGGTCAGCTAAAAATCAGGAAACTTATCAGCATTCGTGAAAAGCTGAAAATTTATCTAAAGCAAATTACAAAAATTAATACGTGTTCAGAACCCATTTAGCAGAAACTCATGACTAGCCAGCAACTGAGCTGTGAGAGATTCAACGACCATCAAGAAGGACTGAGTCAGTATCAGAAAATGAATAAGAAGAAATACTCTCTCCAGATGCAAGAAAAGGCCAATCTCTAGCTGGTCGAGGGCTACCTGGAAATAAACCAATACCTGCACCATGCAATGGTATATCAGGCAGAATAGAATTTCCATCTAAACATTGCAGCACTTGTCTCATCTTCGGCCTAGAAGCTGGTTTTCGTTGTGCACAAAGCAAACCTAGCTTCAAAACTAACTCCGTTTCTTGCACAACATAACTACCTTCCAATCTGGGATCAACAGAACTAAGAATTTCCTCTCTTTTCCAGCATTCAAGAACCCAATCTACTAAGACGACCTCCTCTGGGGATCTTTTTGACTCTACAGGCTTCCTTCCACATGCTACTTCAAGCAAAAAGATCCCAAAACCGTAAACATCACTGCTAGTAGTAGGCTTTCCTGTTGTAGTTAGTTCTGGTGCAAGATATCCTATGGTTCCAACTAAAGAGATCGTTTGAGGAGTTGATCCATGATCGTAAAACTTAGCAAGTCCAAAATCCCCTAACCTTCCATTAAGATCAGAATCTAGTAAAACATTGCTAGCTTTCACATCTCTATGTAAAACAACTTGATCCCATTCTTCATGGAGGTAGAAAAGAGCAGATGCTACTCCTTTAATGATTTGATATCGTTGAAACCAATGTAGATTAGGTTTTCCATTACTAAATAAAAACTTGTCAAGACTTCCGTTAGGCATATGATCATAAACCAAGAAAAGCTCTCCTTTTCGCTGGCAATAGCCTAAAAGATGAACAAGGTTCCTATGCCGTAGCCTTCCCAAGCTAGCAATTTCAGCTACAAATTCCCTCATTCCTTGTGTTGAATTATGAGATATTTTCTTTACAGCAATTTGTACATTAGATGAAGGTAGTGCTCCTTTATAAACCTTTCCAAAACCTCCACAACCAAGAAGCTCTTTGTCTTTAAAACCTTTAGTTGCTTTATAAAGATCCTTGTAAGAAAATCTTTGAGGACTGTATTGTTGTTCCCAACCTTCACGAATTTCTCCATATCTCATCTTCCTTATCATATAAATAACTGCAGAAATAGTTACCAGAAAAATAATTACAATTGCCAGTGGAAGAATAATTGTCAGTTCTAGTTTACCCTTCGATTTTCTTTCATGAGGAAGTGTAGGAAGCTTTGAAAGATCAAGACTTCGTGCTTGCCCAATATTGTTAAAGCTTCAACCAAGAATATAATGGTTACTTGCAACAGAACCAGTACATGCAGAGAAACCAACATACAAGGAATCCATGAAAACTAAAGAAAGATCAATACTTGTCGATAAAAGAGGCTTTTCTGGCTTTCTACTTTCTAGAGGAGCTACTGTTACGTTAAGTAGCTTCTGCATTTGATTATATTCTATCCACGCTTGAATTGGATTCCCACTAATGAGTTCCAAGCTCTTAGTTTCTGCTTCATTTTCTGAAAAATACGTGACCGGAGCTGATTCAATAGATGTCAAATTGTTAACATCTACTCCAACATGATTGTCATTGATATCTCCAAATTCAGGATTCTTTACAGTATCTAATTCAATGGCAAGTAAATGATTGGAAGGTAAGCCTATCGTAGTAGAGTTAAAAAGTCCAAGATACTGAGTTGCTATTGCTTCTTTAAATGGTGAGATAGTGAAGGCTAAGCCATGGCCATCTCGATTATGCGACTCAGGAACTATAGCAAACACGAAGGTTGTAGAGAACGATAGAGATGAGAAAGAATTGTTGGGCAAAGAGTTGTCGAAATGAAATGGGAAAGGAAAGAAAGCATGGCCTATTTGTTGGTTTGAAGTGTTTGTTAGTTCTAATAGACCATTTGGATGGATTTTTGCTGCCCCATTTAGACTTAGATTTGCTCCTTGGAAGCCATTGAAGATGAACTGGTTTGCTTCTTGAGCTAAGGCCAAGTGTTTTATGCATACAGAAAGAGCTAGGAAAAGTTGAAGCGATCTAAGAAATGCTGCCATTAAAGGAAGATTTAGAAAACAGAAAACAGAAAGAACGTGCTTGTATTCTGCATATGAATTTCAATTTCTTGGACTAAAATATTAACATTTTCCAACTCAATCAAGTGTCAATATCAGGCATTATAAACAACAATGACGACAACAAAGCTTTGATGATCTGATCTCAGAATCAAGTTGTTGTTATTGGAGGCCTTGTAGGCGGTCAATAGCATAAAAATCTAGAAGAAGAAGAATTATTGAATGAATTTTACGGGAAAAATTGCTAAAAAAATGCTAGGTGCTGTGGGCTGCAGCGACGGAGCCAATAAAAAGGAGGGTGAAAATTAATCCATTTGACTGGTCTACATCAATATGCCGGTGGCATTTGGGACGGTATGCGGTAAGAAAAATTTTTTTTGAGCTTTTTTTTTTGGAAAATTTCATTACTAAGTAAGTATATCACATTATTATTAGAAAAATAAGAAATATAAACATAAAAGATTAAATTTTTTTGGAGATTGATATTGGCAAAAGAAATTAAATCTTTTTTAAATAGAACAACAAAAGAAATTTTTATAATTTTGTCCTTTTGAAAACTTACTATAATTTTGTTCTTTTAAAATAATAATTTTTTTTAAAAAAAAATTATGTATGTACCCCTTTTTAATTACAATGCTGTAATTATATTTAATATTATATTATATCTTTTATTAAGTTAAAATAATAACTTATAATTTTTACTTACATTTTATTTTTAAAAATAAAAAAATATTTTTAATGCTAAATGGTATTTAAACAAAGTCGAATATTTAAACGATAATTATAATCAGATACGGGATGAATTCAGATATTAAAGGTGAATTTCTAAATTGGTTCGAGTATCCAATATATAATCAAATTTAGATTCAAGTAATGAATTTTAAACGAATATTCGATCTGTTGCGATCTTTAATAACAATGGAGTGTTGATGTACTAATTACATTATATATTTATAAATAAAAATAAAAATAGATTGATGATTATATTCATAATTTTTTATAATTACATAACTAAACACAGTAATAAAACATTATATTAGGGAACATTAATTTTTTACTTACATTACATTAAATCTAACTAAATATAGTCTAAGTGTGCATGTGGCTTTTAAAAAGATGCCCACTAAAATGGTCCAAGTGCGGAGGATATTGTCGACGCGGGCTCACGAACAAGTCTGAAAGGTAAAAGCCAAGGTTAGAACCCATGAGCATAGCCTTAATGTAAAAAAATCTTCCAGATTTCTACACGAGTATTCTGGTGTCTTAGGCCGTTTCATTTCTGTTCAAACACATCAGCAGAAAAGAATGTTTTAACTCATTCGCCTGAATATGTATATTGATTCGCAAAAGACCTAACTGCCGTTGATGAGAACTGAGTTTATATCAGACAAGCAATAGGAAGCAACATGATTGGTAGACGTTACAAAAGAAATTGAATCTGTATATGCTATATGGCTACCTGAAACTAAACTGATATCAGGCAATGTAGCATTTGTTGATTGAGCGATTCAAAAAATTTTTAGTGACAGTTGTTTTTAGGAGCAAGTTATTGAGTTGGTCCAGAGTACTTTTCAAGTCAGTAATTACGTGGTTTTCTAGCTTTTATCAGTTAGTAAGTCATGTACTGTTGGTTTCAAATGCAATAAAAAATATCAATTCACTTCCCAATCTTTATTACGTTTTTCATTACTTTGGCTTTTTGTTGCTTTCTACTGCCAACATTTGTGTCATCAGAGCAGATTTTGGTCCATTTTCTTTGAGTGAGAATTAGTAAAGTAAGAGAGTGAAAAAGAAAAGTGAGAGTCAAATACTAGAGAGCTTGAGCAAAAACACCAGTAAAAAAATACAAAGCAATTTGAAGCCCTGGCGAGAAACGGAACAACTGCATCATCTCAACCTTCTATTCCAATTTTGAAGGGGCAAAATTATCATTTTTGGAGTCTAAAAATGAAGACCCTGTTCAAGTCTCAAAAATTGTGGGACTTTGTGGAAACTGGATTTGAAGAACCAGAATCGGCAATGGCGGAGCCAAACTAGCAATTGCGAGAAGTTGGAAGAAGGACGCAAAGGCTCTTCTCTTCATCCAACAACTATTGATGATGAAATCTTCACAAGAATTGCAGCAGCAACCACTTCAAAAATAGCTTGGGAGACCCTAAAATAAGAGTATTTGAGAGACAAGAAGGTAATTTCTGTTAAATTACAAACACTTGTCTCAAGTTTGAAAATTTGTGCAAGTGTTTCTATCAAGGGTGTCAGAAGTTGTGAATTTGATGAAGTCATATGGTGAAGATATTACTAATGGAACAATTTTAAGCAAAGTGTTGAGGAGTTTAACTCCAAAATTTGATCATGTAGTAGCTACTATTAAAAAGTCTAAGGACCTATCTACTTACTCTTTTCATGAATTGTTGAGCTCATTGATGGCTCATGAAGGTAGGCTAACCAGAGCTGGTGAAAAGGTTGAAGAAAAGGCATACCAAGCTAAGGGGGAGTCTTCTTATAAGGAGAAGATAGGAAATTTTGCAGGACGGGGATGGGGCAGAAGTAGTTTCTGTGGTCGAGGCCTTGGAGGTAGAAGCTAATTTGGTGAATCGCGTCAACACAATAGTATAATTCAATGTCGATACTGCAAAAAATTTCGTCACAAAGAAGCTGATTGTTGGGTCAAGCAGAGAGATGAGCAAAAGAGAGTCAATAAGCAAAAAGGAGTTAATTTCACGGAGAAGGTGGAAGAAGAAAGCAGGTTGATCATGGCTTACTCACCAATCCAAAATGATGCCAACAACAGAAATGTATGGGTTTTGGACAGTGGATACTCAAATCACATGTTTGGAACCAAATCATTGTTCTAAGAGCTTGATAAGTCACAGGAAGGTAAATTCTTGTCCAATGAATTTACAATATTTTTTTTTTATGAGAATGGGATTGATAGGCAACTTATAGCACCTCACACAGCAGAGCAGAGTGATGTCGCTGAGCGGAAAAATAGGACAGTGGTGGAAATGGCTGATTGTTTTAAACAGAACTCCTCTTGAAGCTTGGAATGGTAAGAAGCCTTGGGTAAGCCACTTAAGAATCTTCGGTTGTATAGTATATGCTTTGGTTAATTTTCATTCTAAGCCTGATGAAAAATCTGAGAAATACATTTTCATTAGCTATAGTCATCAAGAGAAATGTATTTGTATTGGTTATAGTCATCAATCCAAAGTATATCATTTACATAACTCCATTAGTGGCAAAGTTGTTATAAGCAGGAATGTTGTGTACGCTGACTGTAATCACTGGAGGAATTGTCCGCTTTTGATCAAGCTAGCTCTATTCCAGATTGGATCAACAAGACTCGTACGATTTTGTCCCACAGCAGAGTTCATCCATCCTACGATTTTCATCAAGCAAGAACACTTAATTTTGGAGTTCTTCTAACTCTCTAGGCTATTACACTAGAAGGTGTCTCTGATGATTAATTTTTCCTTTTTCGATGTATGATCCGATTCATTCCTGTATCCTACATTCTACCACTCTAATTAGTCTGTCATCCTAGAAATTAGTCAGGAACTTTGCTCTACCTGTCCTCTTAAGATCGCTTTGGCGGGTTGAGATATCACATAAATGAAAGATGTCAATTGGGAGTGGAATGACAAGCAGAAGAACCATGTTTCAATTCTTCCAGTAAATACAGCTAATGTGCAGACAAAATACAAAACACCTATTCAGTCAGAAAGTTCAACAACTTCCTCGCCTGTTCAAAGCAATAATTCCAACAATGAGAGTAGTCCGCCTTCTTCATCTTTCGGCTTCCCTGTAGAGACACCACCAAGGAAGTTTAGATCTTTGGCAGAAATTTATGAAACTTGTACATTTGCTTTGATAGTTGTAAATCCATTAAGCTATGAAAAAGCTGCTAAACAAAATGAGTGTGAAAATACTATGTTTGAAGAAATGCAAGCCATTGAAAGAAACTCAACATGGGAATTAGTTGATGCACCAGAAGGAAACAACATCATTGGACTAAAGTGGGTGTTTCGAATAAAGTACTACGCTGATGGAAGTGTTCAACAGCACAAAGCATGGCTTGTAGCAAAGGGATGCTCACAACAAGAAGGTATAGAATTTGAAGGGACCTTCTCTCCTGTTGCCTGATTTGAAACTGTGAGGGCCATTTTAGCCTTAGCTGCCCAATTACATCTATCGGTGTTTCAATATGATGTGAAGTCTGCCTTCTTAAACGGAGATGTCAAATTGTTAACATCAACTCCAACATGATTGTCATTGCTATCTCTAAATTCCAGATTCTTTACGCAATCTAGTTCAATGCCAAGTAAATGATTGGGAGGTAAGCCCATTGTGGAAGAATTAAAAAGCCCAAGAAATTGAGTTGCTACTGCTCCTTTGAATTGTGTAGATGGTGAGATGGTAAGGGCAATGCCATGGCCGCCACCACTTACTCCATTTAAAGGCTCAGGAACCTTAGCAAACACAAAGTTGGTATATACTCATCATTGAATTAAAATATTTGTCCTTCTTTTAATATTGAGATTACTAATTTATTTCTAGTTTATTTAAAAATATTTTTCCTTTTTTGATTTACAAAATGTTTGGTTGTGAAAATATTTTTAAATTTAATTTTTTAATATTTGTCCTTTATTTACAACAAAAAAAAAAAATCATTACTTAATTAAATTGATAAAAACTAACATATTTAAAATAATAAAAATTTATGTATATTTCACAACCGAAATTTCATCAATATAAAGTTACCCATCAATCAATTTTTAATTTTTTATAACACCTTTCTTTTTAAAATTTGTAGGTTCCTTTTATATAAATTACAAAATAAAATTGACATCGATACTCAATAAATATGCATATAAGAAGATAAATTTTATAAGTAATTTGATTGAAGTTTGTCACTAATATTAAATAATCTTTTTTAATTTTAAAATTAAATTTTATCAGCAATTTTTCATTAATTTACCCCTAAATACTGATAAAAAATTGTCTATAAATACTAATTTTCTTGTAGTGTTCAAAATTTTATTTTAAAATAATGAAATTGCATTAAAAATTGTAAATCGATTGGCCTTTTGGTGACAAAATAATTTACAAGAATAACGTCAAAGCTGAATTAGTGAATAAATTAGAATAATTAAACAAAAAGTTTTTTCCTTGGGCTGCGCAGAAAATACACGTCATAGACTGTTGACTTGCGACGCTCGGTGGTGTTACTGATCCGGCTCAGATATTAAACTGGTTGAGTAATTGGGCCAAAAATCATTGATTTAAAGAATGAGTAAATAGTTCAATTAATGAATTATAAAAATATTAATAATATATATTAATTAAATAATTACAATTTAAAAAAAATAAAAAAAATCAGTCTAGCGCGGATCGACTAGTTCACTGTTTCCCTTCCTTAATTAGTTTAAAATAAAAATCAGCTCAATTTTAAAATTGGTTCATTGGTTCTCCCTATTGACCTGCCGAATTTAATAGCTATGATATTGAGTCCTTTCTGGTCATTTACGATGGAATTTAAGAGCCAGTTTGAAATAAATAAATTTCATAAAATTTTATAAAATTTATTTAAAAATTTATATTTTCGTGTTTGTACTGAAAAAAAAAATATTTTAATTTTAGTAATTCAATTTTATGATATTGAATATAATTATATCAGATTCTACAAAAATTGATGAAATTTTTAAATAAATTCAATAAAACTAAATACTTTAATTTTTTTTTTTTTACAAAACTATCATCTTTTTCTACAAATTTAATTTTTTTACTTATTTAACTTATCAAACTTGATCATAATAATAAACTATTAAATTTTATTTGACAAAACAATCCCTACGTAGACTAAAGTATTTTTTTTCTTTTCTTTTATTTTTTTTTCTTTTTAGACTTCTTAGTTATTAGTCTGAAACTACAGTTTTTGTCATATACATTGATGTTTCTAAATATAATTAACAACAATAATAACTTTTTCAAATATTTTTGTAATTTCTAAATTAATTAGTTAAATGAATAAGATATTTTACACTTTTTTTTTCTTGAACGGAGACATTTTATACGAATTAAAGATAACTATTATGATGAATATTATAATTATTTTATATATTATATTTATAATTAATTAAATAATTAGCTAGGATGGAATGTGAGTGTATTATTTATATCTTAGTAAAAAAATAAAAAGTTATGATATTGTATACAATAAATATAAATTTGTATTTATTATTTATTTTATTAGATTATTATGTTAAGAATATTTTAGAAAATAGATACAAATGAATTTTCATTTAAAAATTTATTTCAAACATAATTTTGTGGAATTCAATTAAATTCTTTATTTTAAATTGTAGCATATAAAATATAACAAATTCATTCAAATTCATTTGTGAATGAATTCTATTTAAAATTCATTTACAAATGGATTCTAAAATTATTATTCATTTGTTCCAAACAGACCGTAAATATGAAATTTTTGAAACAATCTTCATTCACGTAAAAAAAGAAAATCAAGATATAAATGGACATTAATTTTAGGGTATTTACTCTAATTTCAATCTTTTTAATAAGAGCGTGACAATTATAAATAGATTCATAATAGATATGGATAGTAAAATTATCACTTAACGTCTGATACAGATAATTAGAGTACACATATATAGGTCTTTGGATACCTGTTATCCATCACCCGCTATATTAAATAAATTTAGTTATGGTACACGTCATGTTTTATCCATCATTAATAAAATTTTAAATAATCTTGAATTTAAATAATTTAAAATTTACGAATATCATTTTAGTTGAGTTTTGAAATGAACATGTAGAATACAATTTTAAATGGATTCAAATACAAATATTTAAATAAATTTTCAACAAACAAGAATAATAAAATATAAAATATAAAACCAGTATGAATAACACTTTCATCCTTAGTTATACTTTAAAAACAAAAGGAAAAAAAAAAACAGCGTTAGCTTTTTGAAACTAATTGGGATATTTTCTATAAAATTAGTTGTTTTATAACTATTAATTACTTTAATAATATTTAGTTATTATTGCTTAAATAGCTTTTTATAAATTAAAAATTAATTTTTTATAAGATATTATTTTAATATTTAAAAATTAATGCAAAATCTCATGTGAAAAATAAAATCTTAAAAGCTACCCAAAAACATGTCTTATTCTCAGCTTTTCTCCCATGATGCAAATGCACGCTGATGTGTAGACTCTTGACTTTTGATCAATGGCGAAGGTAGGGATACCTGATAGTTAAATCTCAAGCACCAGATACAGCTCCTGTTGGTAGTGGTTCAAGCTTTAGCCAGTTTCTTGGCATTAAAGGAGTGGCCTAAGAATCAATGAGTACTTAATAATTTCTCACTTTTCTGCTTATTTGATCATATTGAACTTCAATTTCTAGGTTTTTCGCTTTTATGGCAATTAAACATTTAAAATAGAAAATAATGATTTATCTGCTGATATTTTTTTACTAATCAAAACTTATATTTGGGTTGTGGAAAGGCATGTGGCATAAATAAGAATTGAAGGTTGACTTCACTGTCATAGTTTAAATGCTGTAGAAATACTAGAAAATCTTTAAGGTATCAGAATGGTTCATTGCTCTTTGATCAATTGCTTCAACAAAACTTTCAATTAGAATGTCCCAAGTAACCAAAGAAACATCATTGGCGTTGCTTGCTCTAGATACTGCTGATGGAAGATTCATATTTGTATCTAATTATCTATGTGTGTGATAATGTGAAAAAGCTATTTAATCAAACTAGAATAATCATGATACTAGCTCTGCATTCATATTTTACAGTGAGTGTTGATATACTCGATATTGTTTTTTCACTCGTCATTTTTTTTATTTTTTGTATCTGCAACTTGGACTTATTTAGGCACTTCTATTATATGTCTTTTGAACAAACATCACAAAGGCAATTGTGAGAGCATATCCGTTAGGTAATTGCTTATCACATAATTTAGATAAAAATTAAAAGGAAATATTGTTCCGAAAAAGATTTTATTTTTTGGACACAATAGAGTATAGCTTTCTCATTTTTATTTTACTTTCCCACAATATATTTTATTTGCAATTAATGTATCTTTGTCGGGGGTTGAAGAATTATAAGGCAAGCAAAAGGTGTTAGCTGATTCTACATTTTTAATCTTGCAGAACATATGGAAGATCCGTCTTCAACTTACAAAACCTGTTACTTGGCCTCCATTGGTCTGGGGTGTAGTTTGTGAAGCTGCTGCTTCCGGTATCCTAGACATGATATGACAGATAATTCCTCACATAATTTTTTGATTTGATTTGCTTTAATTTCGTGATTATTTATAACCATGTTTGGCTTTAAAGAAAACGCCGTAAAATAAAAAAAAATGCCATATCAACTTCATTTTGTTACGAACAATTATAAAGTCTTAGTTTTTCTATTTGTGTTTATTTAATTTCGGCTAAAATAACATTTGCTGTAATTTTTTTTAATTATTTTTGGGTCCATGATGAAATAAATTTACATGTCCATGACTCATTTATTTTATATATAGATTGGTAATTTATCTTTACTCAACTTTGATGGATAGTTTTTGTGTTTTAATTTTTTAATTTTATTAGAACTGGCATTGGATGAATGTGGGATTGTTTCTTGTTATTTAATTAAACAAAATGCACTCAAATAGGAATTAATATGTTTTTTATGTACCTGTTTTTTATTTTCATGTCCTTTTCTTGCTTTAATATTATATATTGTAAGTCTAAGCAAAATCCACCGTAACTCAAGCTTGAAATCCCTCGCCCTCTTAGATTTGGTTAAGTTTTTTATAGTTATTACTATATTGGTTTTCTTTTTTTAAATATCCTAAATATTTGTAGGAATTTGCAGGGAGAAGTTTAGGTATTTATTATGAGTTTAATGAGATAGATTGTCTCTAAGATTGGTGCTAAAAATTTATGCCGTTATTTTTACCGAAGTGTTAATAATTATATAAGAAATCGTTGTAATATATATTTTTTATGAGTTGCTACTATTGATTTATAGGAAAATAATTGAGTTTGGCTCATTGTGGTTTATGCAACATTTTCAGTGCTAAGTAATATTGTTTGATGCAGATTATATCATGCATGCTTTCTGCTATTGTATACCTTGATGAAAGGTTTTGCATGATATTTAAGAATTTTTCAATGAAATAAAAATATTTGTAATGAATTTTAATGAGATATTTTATATACAATTTTATTATTTTCTGATGATGTTATAAAAGCTATTTCATCCTTCAATGTTGCTTTGCGCATCAAGCAAGTTATAACAATACATGAAATAAATAAGTTAAGGTTGAGATTAAATGGATTCGTGACATAAACGAGTTGTCTATTTATGATATAAATATAAAAAGGTAATTTTAGTGTTAGATATTAATGCTCCAACTAAAATTTATTTAAATTTTATTATTGTATTACTTTTTATTTTAATTATAAATCTTGAAGAATTTATGTATTTTTATGTGAAAATTTATTTTTAAATATAATTAGAATTAAATAAGTTAAAAATTAAAAATACTATAAATAAAGTAAGTGGATTGTATATAGGTTGATACATTTATTTATGATATTAAGCAAGTTAAACATGTCATGTTCGTATTAACCGTCTACTTTTCCGTATTGTGTTTATGTTGAAGTTATAAATTTTATACTATAATATTGTTCCGCGCATTACGCGGGTCTTAACACTAGTACGAACTTAATTATAAAGAAGTCTGAATTTTGATATTTTTTTAATTTTAGTCAATATTTTTAATTTAATCCGTCACATTGAAAATTATGAAAAAATAAAAATGTGAATGATAAAAAGAAATTGTGTTTGGTAAAATGCAACATAAGTTCATTTTTTTATTTAAGTTTTGAATTAAATCAATAATTTAAAATTTAAGAATTAATATTTAGTGAAAGTATATAAATTTACAATAAAAAAATACACAAACACATTCATTTAATGTAACTTTTTCCACTTTCTATATATAATATATATATTACAGTCATTTTAAGAATCAACTGTAACACTCTATACCCCTAACTGTGTATGGGTCAGATTGAGACGAGAATTTATATTTCGGTCTCATTCTCAAAATATCGAGACGTAAAAAATAGAATTTCTATTGTGTCCTAATAGATAAATAGTCTCATTTCATTCCGTTTCATTTTTTGTGACAAAATAAGACGAAAATTGGGGTCTATGAAATAGAACGAAATGGATCAAATCGAGAATCAATCAGAATTTTTAATAGTCTTATTAAATTATTTTTCATAAAAAATTACTATATTCATCCATTACATTCAAATGAAATTCACTTATATAAATTTGAGTTAAAAAAAATAAATCAAATGATTAATTCAATCATTGATGAAATATTATCAAAGTTATAACAAAAAATTTTTAAGTAGTTATTTTTTAGTTAATAAAAGTGCTAAATATAATAAAATAAAATAATACAAAACTGTTATACAATTTAACTTTAGATGTATTTTATGAATTTTAATTCGTAACTATTGTCTTTAAGCCGATTTAAATTTAATACTATGTAATTTAATCTTGAATATCATTTGAGAATAAATAATGATGGCATTAAGCATAACCATACTCCAACAATTAGATTAATTGAAGTTAATATTTTCTCTTATATTAATTAATCTTTCCATTTTTTGTTTAATAGAAAAAATTTATTAAAAAAAAATTACTGAATATATACCATGGAATAACAGAGGAAAAATCTATATTGAAAATTATGCATAATTACTTGATTTATTTTATAATTAAAAATACATGTTATCTTTTTCGTTTTATTATTATTTTAGTAGTAATTGGTATCATATAAAAGACTAGAGTAAAAAGGATGAAATGATTTTTTAGGGACAGAATTTAAAATTCATAAAAAAAGACAACTAAAATTTAAAAAAAAAAATGGGACGAAAATTTTCGATTTTCACATCAAGACGGGATGAGATAGAACTTAGGTCGGAACGAATTAATTTTAAGCAAAAAATCAGTCTCATTTTATAAATACTTTCGGGATAAAATTCAAAATGAAACAACGAAATTAATATTAAATTTTCTCGGGATGAAAAATTAAAAATAATTTTTCGGGACGGATCGAAATTTCTACAGTCCATTGCACACCCGTAGCTAACTGTTCACAGCTCCCATTTTATCATCACCATAGATAATTGTTTTTTTCCTTTGAAATCAAATTGACAAAGAAAAGTAAATTTAAGATATTAATTAGAAAATTAAAAACAAACATTGACATTCAAGTTTTCTCTTTTATCATTAAACCTTCAGTATATGATGACGTGGCGCAATGGTGGAGACGTGTATGATCCACTATCACGTTAGTGAGCTTCTAATAATTCCTCGATGGAGGCTATAACTATTAAAAAAAAAAATTTAAATATTCTGTGCCACAATTAATAAAATTAAATATTTTTTTTTTAATAAAGTAAAGTCAATTGCAGCTGATTAAATCTTTTCTTCTCTCTCTCTCTTAGTGTGTAAGTTAAAGGTTCAAATCCTTGAATTTCCGTCTAATTGTTGAATGCGACTGTCATGCCTAATTTCCAGAGATGGCTAACGCAATTTAGCCAAATGCGTTAATTGTTTTACACATTTTCAATGTAATAAAGCTGGACAAAAAAGTTTGTTGTAAGAGAAATGAGATTAAGCCCTTGTTTGCAATTGATTAATTTTATGAAAATCTATATATAAATATAAATATATTAAAAAAAGCCCAGAAGCTTATCCGGCGTAATATTAGACTGTTCAAATGCTTACGTGGTAAAATATTATTTTATTAAATTAGAAATAATTTTTATATTTCATTGAATTAAAATGATTCTTATGCTCTATCATTGGAGATTATTAAAAGAAATTAAAGTCATTTTTTAATTTTTTATAATTATTAATATGTCTTTATATTTTATTTTATTTAAATCAAGATATATAGTCTTTGAATGTGAAGGAATGAATCATATTATCTCTTTTTGGAAAAGAAAAAAGGATAAAGCAATTTTTAGTGGAGAAAAAGCAAAACACTACGTGAGGGGGAAAAAAGTAATACAATTCTTGATTGGGGAAGAAAATCATGTTATCACTGCAAAATGTATGATAATAAAATATTTCTTCCGTTAGGTTTTATTTGCATGATTTGATAAAATAATTATATTATAGAATTTAATCAATAAAAGTTATTTTTTTTTTAATTCATTGAGTTATTAATAAAAAACTTCTTCATTTAATGAATAATATAAAAATTACTATAAAAAAAATAATTATTTATATATCTAAATTTATAAATCTTTCAAACATTTTAAAATAGTCAAATAAAAAATAACAAAAAGACCGAAGAAATATTTAATTTTAAGCCAAAAAATTATGGTCTGACTAGACTTTCTACTTAGGAGAAATGACTAACATAGCTTCTCAGTATGGTTCACAAAATAAAATACTCTCAGAATTTTTTTTTTTTTTTTGGATTGAAAATACTCTTAGAATTTAAAAATTTGAGTTAGCAGCGTATCCACTAAAATTGAGTTCAAAGCTGTTAATTATTCTTTTCTTTTTCCAACCATTTTTTGCCAAATGTAAGAACAAGAAGAATTGACAAATGGGAACTGATAATTTATATAAAATCAGAAAATAGAAGTTGATTTCTTCAATAATACATATAAATTGATCATCTAAAGTAACTTTCAACGGCCACTGATGAGAACTGAATCAATATCAGACAAGGAATAGGAAGCACCATCATTTGTAGATGTTATGAAAGAAATTGAATCTGTAGATGCTGTGTAGCTACCTGAAACTAAATACATATCAGGAAATGTAGCATTTCCATCCAAATGCTGTAAAACTTGCCTCATTGTAGGCCTGGCTGCTGGTGAATACTGTGCACAAACCAAACCAAGTTTTAGAACCATCTCCATTTCTTGAACAACATACTCATTTTCCAATCTTGGATCAACAACCTCAAGAATAACCTCTCTTTTCCAACTATCCAGCACCCAATCGATCAAAACTGCCTCGTTGGCCGGTCTTTCTTGCTCTACTGGCCTCCTTCCACAAGCTACTTCCAGCATAAAAATCCCAAATGCAAAAACATCACTACTAGTAGTAGGTTTGCCAGTTTTTGTGAGCTCTGGTGCTAAATATCCCACAGTTCCTACTACACGAGTTGTTTGAGGATTTGATCCGTGATCATAGAACTTAGAAAGTCCAAAATCCCCTAATCTTCCATTAAATTCAGAATCTAATAAAACATTACTTGCTTTAACATCTCTATGTAGAACAACTTGTTCCCATTCTTCATGGAGGTAAACAAGAGCAGACGCTACGCCTTTTATGATGTGATATCGATGAAGCCAATCGAGACTCGGTTTTTCATTGCTGAATAAGAACCTATCGAGACTTCCATTAGGCATATAATCATAAACCAACAAAAGCTCTTGTTTTCGCCTGCAATAGCCTAAAAGTCTAACCAAATTCCTATGCCTAAGCCTTCCTGTGCTAGCAATTTCAGCTACAAATTCTTTCATGCCCTGTTTAGAATCATGCGAAATTCTCTTGACCGCAACTTCTATATTACTTGTAGGTAACACTCCTTTATAAACCATTCCAAAACCTCCACATCCAAGAAGCTCCTTGTTCTTAAAACCTTTTGTAGCTCTATAGAGATCCTTATAGGAAAATCTTTGGGGACCATATTGTTGTTCCCAATCTTCACGAATTTCTCCGTATCTCTTCTTCCTTATTATAAAGATAGTTGCTAATACAGCTACAATAAACAGAACAATTAGCGTCACCAACGGAAGCACAATGCTTAATTTTAATTTACCCTTAGGAAGCTGAGGAAGCTTTGAAAGATCAAGACTTTGTGCTTGCCCACTGTTGTTGAAGCTCCATCCAAGTATGTAATGGTGACTTGCAACAGAACCAGTAGATGCAGAGAAACCAACATACATAGAATCCAAGAAAACTGAATAAAGATCGATTCTTGTAGACAAAAGAGGCTTTTCTGGTTTCTTGATTGGTGTTGGAGCAAGTGTTACATTCAGTATCTTCTCCATTTGATCATATTCTATCCACACTTGAATTTGATCCCCACTTTTAAGTTTCAAGCTTTTGCTTTTTGCTTCAGTTGGCGAAAAGTAGGAGGCAGGAGCTGATTCTTCAGATTTTAAATCATTTAAATCTACTCCAACTTGATTTCCGTCAATTTCTTGAAATTCTGCATTCCTTACAGTATCAAATTCGACGGCAAGTAAATGGTTGGAAGGCAAGCCTATTGTAGTAGAGTTCAAAAGTCCAAGATATTGAGTTGCGGTTGCTCCTTTAAACACTACTGATGGTGAGATAGCGAAGGCAAAGCCATGGCCATCTTTATCATGCGACTCGGGAACTATAGCAAACACAAAAGTTGTAGAGAATGATAGAGATGAAGAAGAATTTTTAGACGCAGATTTGTTGAAATGAAATGGAAATGGGAAAAAAGCATGACCTATTTGTTGGTGGGAAGTGTTTGTTAGCTCTAATAGACCACTTGAATGGATTTTTGCTGCCCCATTTAGACTTAGATTTGCGCCTCTGAAGCCATTGTAGATGAAATGGGTTGCTTCTTGAGCTAAAGAAGAAGACTGTTCTGTGAATACAAAAAGAGCTAGCAAAATCTGAAGTGATTTAACCAATTTTGCCATTGAAGAAAAGAAAAAGGAGAAGGAATGATCTTGCTATCTGCCTTAATTAATACCTCTATTGATATTTGCTTTGCTGTTTTTGCCGTTGGATCAAAACCATGAGCTTGATCAACATCTAGTCAATTTATGAGAAAAATAACAACACAGAGAATATTTCTGAGAAGGGAAAATGTTACCTAACATCAAATTGATAATAAGGGCATTTTAGTAAAATTAACAACCTTTATTTTTTTTTAAAGTGACCCCTAAATATGTTAATCATTTTCCTACCGATTCAAACACCGGTCAAACGTCGACGTCCTGATTAAAAATACCTCCGTAAAACGTATCGACCTGATCGTATTCCTTGTGCAAGATTATACGATTACGGACCGCAGCCCACATCTTAATTTGATATGAATCATTTTAATACATACAATAAAGAAAAAAGTCAATTCAATTTGTGGTACCTTTAATTTTTTTTATTTTAATATTTCAATGAAAAGAAATTGTAATTTAGTGTTTGAATTAAATTTTTTTGTTTAAATAAATATATTTAATCAGAGTTTCTCATTGGAAAATCAAAATGAAAATTTTACCTTATTGTTTTAATTTATTTATTTCTTTAAATTATTACTTTTCTTCTTATTTCTTATTTCTTTCTATTTTGTTTTGGAAATAAAAGTAAAAAGGACTTTCCAAAATTTTTTATTAGAAAAGAAAGGTATAAGATAATAAAACGTAAAAAAAAAATAGAATAATTGAATGATTAACACATTGTAAATTTATTTTCGATAAAGAAAAGGTTCTTCTGCATGATTAACACGTTGTCAATTTATTCTTCTCAGCCTACACGCGTATCTACATGGTTTCCACGTGGTTAGTTCTTCTGCATGTTCATTCCAAATTTATACCCCGAAATGTTTTTCATAAAAAATTAAAAAAAATTAAAATTTTATTCTTATAAAATATTAAAATTAACTGCATATCTTTGTATTTTGAAAGGTAAATTATATATCTTTAAATTTTGCTCCCGTTAGATTATTCTATTCTTTCGTTCAATTTTTCTTATTAAGTCAATGTAAAAATGTTATTCAAATGAAAGATATAAAGGAAAAAATTATAATTCAAAATATACAAATAATTAATTCAATTTTCATTGTTTTTTGAAAAAATTAATTGCCAGAGTATCGTCACAAGCCCCGCTATGTATGGTGGTTGAAAATTAAAACACAACCATACCTAACGAATTATATATCAAAAATTTTCTCTTAAATGCTTAAGAAAAATGCAAAAATACCTTAAGATGATGCTTTTCTTCTTCTTGTTGGTAAAAATACACAAAAAAAAGTGATTATGCCTCCTTTCGAGTAGATCAATGAACTCAAGTGATAGTAGTAATAAAAGCCCTCTCCTCAACCTCCATTTCTCATTTCTACCATTAATTTCCATTTTTTTATTTAAAGCTACGAAATGTAAAATGAAAACAATACGCAATGCATATTCTGATGAAGTGCTTTCTTTCCCGTTACTTTAGGGATTGATGTGGATTAAAAATTGATTTCTCGTTGTCTTTTGAGTATTTTCCTTTTATTTATTGAGAGTTTTGACAAAAATAATAAAACCACTGTTTAGTCATGTCATTGCAAGCCTATTATGGTCAAGCGATTCAAAGACATTTTGAATTGATTGATTGCATATCTTGAATCTCATGAAATTTTGAGTATTTTTGTATATAATTTGTTAGGTTTGGTTGCATTTTAATTTTTTGACCACATTAATGGTAGCAGTTGCGACAACACTCTAGCAATTAATTTTTTCAAAATAAAAGGATATGTAAATTAATTTTGATATTTATACAAAATTATAATTTTCTCTTTATTTCTCTCTTTTAGCTAACCTTTTTACATTGATTTAACGTGGAAAAGTGAAAAAACTAGACGAAAGGATAGAATAGTAAAACGGAATAAAATTTTAGGTATGTATAATGTATTTTTCAAAAGAGTAAACCATTAAAAATACCATCAACTTTGCATTTTGTTATAATTGCACCATATTCTTAAGTTAACCTCTCAGCACACCAATTTTATTCTTTTGTTATAATTGAACTCCAAACTCAAAATTGAACTTATAAAATGAATAAAAAATATATAAAGTAAGACCCATCAAAGCAAATGGGGTTAAAGTTAAGGGCACAGCTAAGTGATGAGAATTCCGTCATGACGGAAGTATTAAAATAATATTAAAAATGAGATTTATATATACAATTATAAAAATAAAATACATATGGATTCCACTTTTAGTATTATAAAATACACATGAGTCCCGTTACCACGGAATTCTCATCATTTAGCATTTCCCTATAGTTAATTCCCCTTAAGTTAACTTGCAACAGCGAGTTTTGCACTTTAAACCACCTTATGCATTCTCTCTCCCCCAAACTCTAAAAAAAATGGTGTGTTTTATTATCTCTCCCTCTTCACCGCTATGACATATCTCTCTCTTCAACGTCGCTTCCTTTGTCTCTTTCCTTTTCCTTCTCCTTCTCTTCCTTTCTCTTACCTCTCTAATCTTCTCTTCACCATCATCAAACCATCCACAGACCTTCATCGTCCATTTGTTGAAATCACGCAAGCCTATCTTATTCTCTTCCCACCATCACTGTAGACATCCATAATCCGATTCCTTCCTTCCGTTTCTCACTCCAACAAGATCCCCCATACCTATCATCGCACCATCAATGAATTTTATATGAAAGAAGAACTAAACCAACAAGGTGACAAGGGTCAGAAGAGAACTAGCCTACTGTGAGGTCGCTCGCTGCTCTGCCATGGCTGCCGCTTCTCTCTGCGTTACTCTCGTAGAGTAGAGTCCGTAAATTTCTCTTTAAAAAAATTTTAACGCTTGATAGGCTGACTTCATCCTGCATCTTCATCCTTAGTCCGTTTTTGAATTTCTAGAGCTTTAAATGGGAATAGTTGAACTGCAATGAGTTCACAACATTGTCATTTTGCATCCTGTGTGGTGAGAACAATTGCGTTGTGACCTCCATTGATGAAGGATGGATGCTGATTAAGAGTGTTGACCAGGAGAGTTAACTTTTACTCTACCTGGTTTGATGAGTCCCACTTTCTGCATTTTTTTTATTCATTTTATAAGTTGAATTTTGAGCCTGTGGTTCAATTCTAACAAAAGAATGAATTGATGTCCGAAGGATTAATTTAAGAATAGAATGTAATTATAACAAAGCGTAAAGTTAAATTTTTTAATGATTTATTTTTTTCCAAAATGCGAGTAATTTTAATATTTTATATTGTAAATTTTCCAATAATTAATTAAATTATTTAACAATTAATGGAAGATTCTTTTAAGGTTATCTTTTCTTCTTTTTCTTTCCACTCCCGACGACTATCCTTATCTTCTTTTTTTTTACCGTCCACTAAAATATTACCACCTGACTATCACTAACAAATGTCATAGTAATCCTTCTTTCTTCTCACTGTTTATATTGATTGCCTAAAAATATTTTTTTTATTAATTAACTCCAATATTCTTACACTCTATTTACACACATATATCAACTTATAATTGCATATATCTACGTATATATTTTTATGTATATTAATATTCACTAGTCAAAATAAATAAAATTTAAAAATATTTTTAAAAATAAAAATAAATTTAGGCGATCAATTTTATTTTCATCTGGACAAAGTTCCACCAACCACCATTTTTTTTATTAGTAGGCTCAATCAGATAAAATAATATTATAGGCAACACAAATAAATTGATTCATCAAATTAATAAAAATTCTATGATTAAGAAGGTTTATGGGCGGGCAGCTTAGACTCTTTCCCGAAGAGAGCTCCAATCAATATTAGAGACGCTAACATAACAGGGGCAAGAGACCTTTAGGTCGTAAGAACCAAGAATGGGATATTCGCATTAGCAGAAGGAGGAGAGCAAAGAGATGAGCACTTTTCAAGCAGCTTTCCTTAACGAAGTCATCTATGTGACCAATGCACGCTTTAAAGAAAGAAAAGAGGGATGTTCGCTAGCAGCTCAAGGGGATTAAAGAGCCAATTTTTGGCTCTTGTTGACAAAGAAGGTCTAAAAAGGCAAATAAACGCATTTGAAGGTAAGCACCCTACTAGTATAGTAGAAAGACCTATCAGACCTGTGAAAGTCTCGTTTTTGACTAAACTAAGAAAGACGGGCTTTGTTGCGACAAGGATGCCCTTTTTAATCAGCCAACGTCAAAACCTACAACAGAGTCCTACCACATTAAGGGAGCGCACCCAACTTGCTTGTTGACACGTGAGGAGGAGTTTGAGGTAGCAGGATTTACCACTAGACGAAATTGATTCGCACACCATATTCTCCATGTTATAATCAATCAGACCACAACTGATTGACGTTTTCTTTTCTCCTTTTATTATAAATGTTATATGTTTCATGAATAAAATTTTAAATTTCAGCTTGTTCACTTGTAAATTTATAGAATAACTTGATTCTAATACGAGAATCTAAGGACGTTTTTTTAAATATATATATATATATATATATATATAATCTATCTATAATAATATATAAAAGTGAAAATTGAGACAGAAATTTTAAATTAACAAAAATACTCCTAATTGAGAAAAATTTCTTTATGGTTTTTAATTATATTGGTAGAAGAAATAAAGAAAATTTAATTTGATAATTTGTATTATTAAAATCTAAATTTAATTGGCTAAAAAAATAAAAGAAAAAAAATCTTTAATAGTATATAAAATAATTACATAGTAATTACCCTATATTTTATTTGTGAGCTTTACAAATTTTTAACCCTAATTCCTTAAACAAAACCATTCCTAACAATAGTTAAATTTCCAAATAGAATTTTTCATACTATAAATTCTCAGCAGAAGCTGTTAATCTTGTTCTTTCGAAACCTCCATTTCCAAATTATGAAAATGGGAGACAGATTTCGCATTTTTTATCGTTGAACCTTTTGCATAATGCATATTTTCTTTCAAACCAAAAGCATATTATTCGAACAAAAATGTGACTAAACATGAAATATGAAAAATGAATAACAATCTTAATAAACCGTTTATCATCAATACAACTTTTTATTAGTCTTTGACTTCCTCTTTCAGTTGGCTTGAAGTATTCTTCCATTGGACTCTTCCTCAACAACTGCAATTGCAACAAATTAAAGATTTAGTGCCATGAACTATAACTGTTAGTTAATCAAAAGCTATAGTGCCTGTTAAGCAAAATTAATTATTTTGGAAGCTTTTAATAACATGTTTTGACTTATCAAAACGTTAAAAGTTACTTAAATAGCTTTTGTCGAATGCCAGCATAGAATAGTTATTCTTTATTTGCATATGCAGAGTTAGATACCTTCGTGAACATTAGTTGAGATGGGAATATGAGAAGATGAATTATGAGAAGAATGACAAGCTACAGGTTTAGCAGATTCATCATTCCTAAGCAAGGATGTTACTGCCTCTTTCACCTTCACCACAACACTAGCATCATTAGGAGTTTTTCTTGGACTCATTACTTCAGATATAACTTGAGAAAGAGCTTTCTCATCCTCTCCAGGCTCCAATTTATTCATTAAATACTCTTTCACTGATACTCCTTTATCCCATATTTGCTCTCCATTGGTTCCTACTCCTGAAGGTGCTGAGCATGGTGCTTCTTTTTCCAATTCTCCTTGTTCTGATTCAACTGGGGTTAATTCCTTCGTTTTAGGGCTTGTTGGGTTCGATTGATCTGTTATTTCTTCTTTGGTTTCTGGTGTTGGAAGAGCGAGACTATGAATCTTTGAAGCAAATGCGTATGTAGCTTCTGTTACAGTTGCATATGCTGGTGCTAATTTCTCTACTACTGTTTCAGAAATTGTTCTAGGTAATTGAAAAGAAAGAGACCTTTGATAAATGGGAAACTTCTGATAGCTAGGAGAACGGGAACGGGTCCGAAAAGAGTGATTAGCGTTTGTTTCTAGGGAACGGGTTCGAATAGAGTCATTAGCGTTTGCCACTGGAGAACGGGTTCGAATAGAGTCATTAGCGTTCGCTGCTATGTTAGACAAAACATGGTTCTCAGATATCACAGGAATTGCTCTTGGATGCTGTCTAGCTGTTTCTTTGTAGCCCTCAGGTGCCATCTCCGATTCATACACTGAAAATGAAATTACACTAGTCAGGAAATTAGCAAAACACTTTTGACTCATTTTCCCAGCTCAAAAATGTTGCAAAGAAAATATTTTTCTGCTTCTACTTTTTCAGAGTGATTTTTTCCTATTTTTGAGAAAAAGAGTAAATCATTATGCTAATAATCCAAAAGTTGAATGCATAATTTATAGCACTCAAGGCAACAAATCTGTTTAGTATAAGTGAATTCTGTTTAGTTGGAGTTGGGTATATGATTTCTTCGTTTCGAATTAATATAAGGCAAAGCAACTTTTTGTAGAAAATATTTTTGAAGGAAAATTTTAAAATCATTTCTATGTTAGTATAAAAGAAAATATTCATTTCAATTCAACGTTTACTAAACTATTCTGTTTTTTATAGATGAACTATATATGTAGTTTAAATTTCTTTACATGATATAGTGGTAAAATTCAAATCTTAACAGTTTCCTCCCGTTCAAGACAGTAAATAAATAAATAAATAAAAAGTAAATCTTGAATTAAATTTATATTACTTGGAGCTCCAAGATATTCCGGATCTTCATCTTCCTCTTCATCCAAATCTTCCAAGCTAACACCCCATGAGGGTGTAGCATTATCATCCCCATTATGCTTCTTCTTGCTAAGAGTATTCCTCCATTTTCTTGCCTTTTCCCTCACTCTTGCAAGAACTGATTTTCTGTGTGGCGTATGATCATCCTCCATGTCATGTTCTTTAGAAAATGGTTGCAATGTGTGTGGTGTCCATCTTGAAGCTTCTCCAGCTGCAGGAAAAAGACCTCACAAGAACTCAGAATAATCTATATATATATATATATAACAAATTGGCAATTGGCCATTGAAGAATAAACATATATATGGTTTATTTCTCACCGACGCAACTTTTGGAAGAAGAAGAAGAAGAAGAAGAAGAAGAATGAAACTGCATTAATCATGGAAATTGAGAGACAAACAACGAAAATAATAACTTTCATTGATAACCCCTAACGCAATGTAATTGTGATACATTGCATGAATTTCTTTGTAACATTATAAAGAAATTCATGCAATATAACCACCTTTATATTCTTTTACGGCTTATCAAACATAATCTAATATATTCATAGGTACCATCATTATTCTTGATATCACGAACCTCGCACAAATTGTTCAACAGTAGTTGGGGAAGAAGGAGCTTTAGGATTTTCACCCTGCCTGTGAATACCATGAAGTTGAGCCATTGTTTCAATTCTTGGTTCTTGTTTGTCAAAATATTTATCTATTTATTTCCTATTGTCTCTCTTTCCTGCCTTTTATTACCGCAAAGAGGGAAATTTAGGAGGAGATTCCAGCAGAGACAGAAGAGAAAAGGAGCCAGAGCCACATGTTATTTTGGGTTCCATTTTTACACAGGAATAACTGCATGTGGTTTTTGTATTTCATTGTCACTTGCTAGTCACCAAATGTTATGATATATCTCCTTAAATAGCAAATGATTAGGCATTCATTGACTGTTTCCTTCTGATGCCTTGTGGCAAGAATTTTCCCTTGTTCATCAAAAATTAAATAATCCAACCAAATTCCTTATTTATAATGTGAAATAATTTCCAATTTCTGAAAGTGGCATATGTATTCTTTTGAAGGATTTAGAAACTAAAGAGCAGTGTTTGTTCTCTTGTTATCTATTTCTTATATATTCAGAAACCTGAAATTCTCATAGCCTTTTTACATATAAGTCGAACCTCTGATCTTGGAGAAGTCGTTCGCTAAACTCGAGCATTATCTTATAACATCTAACAAACCTAAACCTGTAAAACCCATAAGGAATTGAATGAGATATGAAATTGTTTTTTTTTATCTACTTCAATACATTCGACCACTGGAAATATTTACAGACAATAATTCAATAGGTTAAAAGACTTTCCATGATCACAACATCAAAATCTAAAAGCCCACATGAAGATTAAAAAAACTATAATTTGATTTCAAATTCCCTAATAAAAGCCTAAATAATACTCCATCCCTCTCAAAATATAATTCGTTTAGATGATTTTAAGAGCTATAAATAATGGTTTTTCAATTTTATTTTTATTTATATCAAACAGGTTACTCTTGTTTTCTTTTTTGTAAAAAAAATTTATCCTTATTTTAGAGATAAAGGATGATTTTATTATCATTTAGGAGAATATAAACTTATTTATATTTTGGGGAACAATTAAAAAATTGTCGAACGACTAATTATTTTTATATATTTATTTTAAAATAAATCAAGAAAATAAAAAATTTAAAGTTTTCAAAGGTCTAATTTCATATATATATATATATATATATATATATATATAGTTAATTCTTAAAATATATATCCATTCAAATTGCAGAAAAATATAGAAAATTTTAAAATATTCTAAGAAAACAAAATTATGTTACTAAACAAGTCAAAAATTTTTCTTTGTTTCAACATAATAAAAATACAATGAATATCTGCTTTCATATCGATTCAACGATTTTCGTTTAAATGAAACCAATTCAGTTATTATAATAATTTTAGATTAGGATGCTTTTATAATATTATATGTGAAAACAGTTAAATATTACGTCATCATTTAGGTGTAGTTATTTGATTTTGTTACATAATTTGAAAAAGAAAAAAGCGATCAAAATTTTTAATTTATATTTCAACAAAATTATAAGAAAAGCAAAATACTAAAGAAAAAATAAAAAAATAAAAAAATACCCAAATCTTAGCGGCATATCATTGGACGGCTCGCCAGTACGCAATAGAATATCGAAACCTAAATCGAAGGTTGGGTCGCAAAACCCCTCCTCCGGTCAACCAACCAAACCCACACGCTCTTCTATTCTACTTATGCCCTTTCACTGCTAAAACCCCCCATTTCTCTTCTTCTTCTTCTTCTTCTTCTTCTCTCACTAAACAGCCATGTCTTCGTTCGCCGCACCCACCAATCTAATCGCCAATGCTCCACCCTCCTCCTCCTCCTTATCCTCCCGTCGTAAGTCACGTGCCGCCGCAGCCGCCCCTTCACGTGCTCCCTCCTTCAAATGCGATCTTTCCTCCTCACCTTCCTCACAGAACCCTAAAACTGGCAATTCCATACAACAACAAAAAGTTTCGATCCTCAAATCTCTCTCAAAGCCTCTAGCTCTTGCTGCTGGTGCTTCTGCCGCCACTCTATTTCTCCGCCTCACTCCCATCCCATTCAATGACGGGCCTGGCGATTTCGGAGGTGGTAATGGCGGAGATTGGTTTGGAGGCGGCGGCGGCGGTGGGGATGGTTTTGGTGAGGGTGGAGGATTTTGGAAGAGACTGTTTTCTGCGGCGCCGGCAATTGCGGATGAGTCGCAGCAGGAGTGGGATTCACATGGTTTACCGGCTAACATTGTAATTCAGCTCAATAAACTAAGTGCAATGAAGAAGTACAAAATTTCAGAAATCCTCTTCCTTGATCGGCGACGAGGGGCCATTGTAGGGACTGAGGATTCGTTCTTTGAGATGGTTTCTCTGCGGCCCGGTGGAATCTATACCAAAGGGCAGCTGCAGAAGGAACTTGAAACGCTAGCCACTTGTGGAATGTTCGAGAAAGTAGACATGGAAGGGAAAGCTAACCCAGATGGAACCATAGGCCTTACTATTTCATTCACTGAAAGCACCTGGCAATCAGCTGATAAGTTTAGGTGCATTAATGTAGGTTTAATGCCGCAATCAAAACCCATTGAAATGGATCCAGATATGACTGATAAAGAGAAGATGGAGTATTATAGGAGTCAAGAGAAGGATTACAAGAGAAGAATAGAGAAGGCAAGGCCTTGTTTGTTGCCAATGGCTGTACATAGAGAGGTACTTCAGATGTTGAGAGATCAGGGGAAGGTTAGTGCAAGGTTGTTGCAGAAGATTAGGGATAGAGTGCAGAAGTGGTATCACGATGAAGGGTATGCGTGTGCTCAAGTTGTGAATTTTGGTAATTTGAATACAAGGGAAGTGGTTTGTGAGGTAGTGGAAGGGGACATTACCCAGATGGTTATTCAGTTCCAGGATAAGCTTGGCAATGTTGTTGAAGGGAACACACAGCTTCCTGTTGTCAAGAGAGAATTGCCCAAACAGGTGAATTCAAAATGGATTACTTTTTCTTTTGTTTGTTGTGACACGAGATTATTAGTAATTTGATAAGAGACAAATAAAAGCAGATCGGGTCTTTTAAATGGCAGCAAAATGTGAACAAAACTTGTCTTGATCTTTGTTCGATTCTTTAAATCTCCAGGGGTAGATAAATATCCAACAGGAAAGTGGTAATGATCAGATCAACAGAAGTCAGTTGCATGCACTTAAACAGCAGATTGATATACTAAACTTAGAATGCATGTAAAAATAAATTGACCCATAAAAACAACTATTTAATGTGTGATTGGCTAATAATCAGATTTTCATTTTCATAGTCATGGAATTTTACATAATTGTTCGTTGATAGGGATTAGTAGTTTATATTTGAGTATTTAGACTCAAACTTGAAGGTATGGTTTTTTTTTTTTCTTTTTTTTTTTAGGCTTGCTTTGGCAATTGAATGCTTACTAATTGTTCATTAGCATCCTCAGCTCCAAAATCTTTGTGGACTTATTCAGTGATTGTATTTTAATCTTGGTGGCATACAGCTTCGACAAGGTCAAGTTTTTAACATTGAAGCTGGGAAACAAGCTCTTAGAAACATAAACTCATTGGCTTTGTTCTCAAATATTGAAGTTAACCCAAGGCCTGATGAGAAGAACGATGGAGGAATCATTGTTGAGATAAAGCTTAAAGAATTAGAGCCAAAATCAGCTGAAGTTAGTACTGAGTGGAGTATTGTTCCTGGACGCGGAGGACGTCCGACGTTGGTATGTTAATTTTGTTTGGATATGGATTTTGAATTCTTTGTTTTTTGTTTTTGTTTTTGTCAAACAATAGATGTTATCACTTTCAGCATCATAGTGTTAATTGAATGGTTCTTGTTCAGGCTTCATTTCAGCCAGGAGGGACTGTTTCTTTTGAACATCGGAATATCAAGGGGCTGAATCGATCTATTCTTGGTTCAATAACCACCAGCAATTTCTTCTTGCCTCAGGTTATTTTTCCAAAATTTATAATTTTCTTTCGACTAAATAATTCACCGGATTGATTCAATTATGCCTTCCTAATATTTTATATCTGAATGTGTACATTGTTAATCTTTTCATCAGGATGATCTTGCTTTTAAGCTCGAATATGTTCATCCCTATTTGGATGGTGTATATAATCCACGCAACCGTACTCTTCGTGCAAGCTGCTTCAACAGCCGGAAACTAAGTCCAGTCTTCACTGGTGGACCAGGAGTGGATGATGTCCCTCCCATATGGGTTGATCGAGCTGGCCTCAAGGCTAACATTACTGAGGTGATTGATAATGCCTATTCTATGTTTACCTTCTTGATTGCGAACCCTTTTTGAATTCTGTAAATTCTTTTCCTAATTCATGCTTTTTAATATGTTAAAACAGAATTTCACTCGTCAGAGTAAATTCACTTATGGACTTGTGATGGAAGAGATAACAACACGTGATGAAAGCACTAATATCGCTGCACATGGTCAAAGAATGTTGCCAAGTGGAGGAATTAGCTCAGATGGACCTCCAACGACCCTTAGTGGCACTGGAATCGACCGAATGGCATTTCTACAAGCAAATATCACGCGTGATAACACCAAGTTTGTAAACGGAGCTGTAGTTGGTGAAAGGAATGTATTTCAGGTTAGCTCATGTTCTAGTAATGATAGTATGGTCTTTCTGAAATTGTTTTTTTGGAATTCTTGTGGTTGATGATAAAAATATTCTGAGTTGTTGGCCACCCATATTGTTGTTTTAGAGTAATAGAAGCCCTCTCTATTTGTCTGTTGTCTTGCTCTTTCTTGGACATTATAGTGAGACAAGGAAAGAAAATGGTTTTATTATGCTTCTGCAAGGATGCATTTTCTGCCCTCTTAATTATTCTCTTTAGAAATCACTCTTTTATCACTGTCAAGTTTCAGGACCAGGATACAACTGCCAGATTACCATGCTAGCGTTAAATAAAATCTACAATTACAAGCATCGGTGGAACTTTTGAGAGAGAATGGTGCATTTGAATATTAGTTGTTCCTGTGTGTGTTTCCTGAGCTTCATGTACTACAGTGTCTTTTCATGTATTTCCTTGTCAAGTAGTGATGTCGGGCAGACCAAAAAAGATGAATGTTCACTTAGATCTCAGCTGTTTTCCCCAAGTTTAGTGGCTATTGTGTGCTTTTGTAATAATTTGGTGACTGAAGATTTGCACTGACAATGAGCAGTGTGTTTTTTTTCTTCCATACAACATAGAACATCTCAATTTTCTTTCATGCCATCATATCTAACATATTTTATGTATGAATTGCAGGTGGACCAAGGCCTTGGAATCGGCAGCAAGTTTCCATTCTTTAATCGTCACCAACTAACTATCACACGGTTTATACAGTTGAAGCAAGTGGAGGAAGGTGCTGGTAGATCACCACCACCTGTACTGGTCCTGCACAGCCATTATGGCGGGTGTGTTGGTGATCTTCCAAGCTATGATGCTTTTACCCTTGGGGGACCTTATTCTGTGAGGGGTTACAACATGGGTGAACTGGGAGCGGCCAGAAATATCCTTGAGGTAAGTATTACTTTTTGAAAAGTTAGTGCCTGGGACTGGGACGAAAGATATTCTATCTCATAATTTTATTGCTATCTGTTGCAAAATCGGGGGTGGAGAGATTTGTGCAAATCAAATAAACAACTTGCTATTTGTGAATGGTAAAATATGGCTGTCTTCATAAACCAATATTGCAGAATTGAAGAGAAAATGTTTGATTTGTCTTTTAAATTTTGGCTGCAGCTTGGAGCTGAAATTCGGATACCTGTGAGAAATACACACGTGTATGCATTCGCAGAGCATGGAACTGATCTGGGAACTTCTAAGGATGTTAAGGGCAACCCAACAGAAGTATACAGAAGAATGGGTCATGGTTCATCATATGGTGCTGGGGTGAAGCTGGGTTTGGTTCGTGCTGAGTATGCTGTTGATCATAATACTGGCACTGGATCATTATTCTTCCGGTTTGGGGAGAGATATTGAATGGCAATCAATTACAGACTTCGGCCATTAGATTTTCTGGAAGAACTGCCAAGAGTTATGGATTAAGAGAATTTTTATGAGATCCTAGAACTAGATGCGTGTTTTAATTTGAGTAGGACCTTTTCCAATTGGTCTTTGTTGGTATAGTTTTTGCACTTGGCCCTATAAAAGCCAATAGAGATGGAGAGAAGATTGTAATGTCTTGATTTATTTCTTGTACTTCCATGAGGCACTGTCTTTGGGTAAGCATAGCGGTTTATATTTGATTGTGCAAAACTGAGAATAAATTTTTTGATCAAGCTGCTTGATTTTCTCTCCCCTTCATCTTCGCATTCCAATTGCGTCCACCATTACTACTATCATTTTTAATTGTTCTCTTTTCGTTCTTCCTCATCTTCATTGAAGAACAGCCTGTTAGTTGTTTATTCAATCTCCTCTCAATTCACATGTCCATCATCAACCAATGTTTCAATTCGTTCTTATGTAGTCTACTCTCTCTTCTCCTCTTCAGAACTTTAATATTTGATTTTTCTAGGTTTTTTTCTTTTTTCTTATTAATTTCAATTTTCAACTTATGTAGCTTTTTTCATAATTTAATTTAATATAATATATTTACTTGCTCTTAAATGGGTATTGCTTCAATCTTTCATAGACAGTTTCAATTTGTTATCTTTTCATATTTGGATTAAGTGAAACAAAAGTATTTGTTTTAATTTTTGCTGGTCTTTGCAATTTCACTTTATTTCATCTTTCTACCAATTTCGTCTAACCCTCAATTATAATTAAGGATGAATTCCAAATAAGAAAAGTATTTCCAACATTTTTAAATCATTGATCTATCCAATTAATGATTAAATTTTAATTTTTTTAAATAAATGTGCTAATTATTGAAATATAATTAGGACGACATAAAAATTAATTTAATGAAATATATATTTTTTTAATTATGTATTTTCTTTTCATATTATTTATATATATTATGAAAAATCCTAATTATTGTAATACAGTCAAAATTATTATCCATTTAAATAAATGATTTGCACATGGCTTAAAGATCATAAGGAAATTTAATTATTTAGTTGGTGAGGTCTGACGGAATTATTTACATGGATCCACATTTTAGACAAATATTCAGAAGCTCCTTGATATTTGCATGCGTCAGTTTAAGTAGTTTTTCCATTCAATTTGTAGGATATTTTATAAGCATGACCACAGTTCAGTTTTAAATTGAAATCGAACTAAAATTAAACTGATTAAAATCGAAACGAATCTTGGTCAAAGATTTAAAATTCTATATTATAATCAAAATTGATGGTTTAAAGTTCAGTTACGGTTTATTATATTTAAAAATTAAAACCAACGATTTTGATTTGAAACCAACGATTTTGGTTTGAAACCAATGATTTTGATTTGAAACTGTTATATATATATATATAACACTTCATTGTAATAACTTCACCATCGAGCTCATTAAAATATTTTTAATGTAAATCTTTTACCCTTTATAATTTATATTTTTACAAATAAATTGAATAAGATTTATTTAAAATTTATTTTTTTACTCTTAAATAGAATAAAAGGACATTTTTTTCCTTTGCAACCGTAAAAAAATGACAATTTAAAGGGTTTTTGGAAAAAAAAAATTTATATTATAATTTTTTTAATTCTTGATTTAGATAAAAAGGTGTTTTGACTCTTTATAACAGTAAAAAACCGGCTATTTGAAGCGTATATTTTAAAATAAAAAATTCATATTATGATATTTTTTTTTGTTAATTCTTAAATAAAATTAAAATACATTTTTATCATTTATAATGATAAACAAACGGAAAATTTGAAAGGTATTTTTATGAATAAAAATTTATATGTTAACTATAAATATCTTAATAATCTTTCTTTTTTTTTTTTCACCATATCAATTTTTTTTCTCTAAACTCCATCAAATTTCTCGTATCATTTCTTTTATCCTAATATAAATTAAGTACAGGTTCATTTTTTGACATGTCTTTCAATTTAAGTTTATAAAAATTAAAATTAGTAAATAATTTTAAATTTATGTCGTGTAGTTATAATTTTTTAATAAATTTTAAAATTATTAATTTAATCTTTTTATTTTTTTTAATTTAATACTATTATTTGTTATTAATTTTTTCATTTAGCTAAAAGAACTAAAAAAAGTTAAAAAAAGTTATCTAAATTCAGTTTCAAACCAAAACTTGCGGTTTTAAAAGTATCTAAAAACTGTTTAGTTTTGATTTTTTTTTTTTTTTTTTCAAATTGAAACCGACGGTTCTGAAATGGTGACCATGTCTAGCATTTTTATTAAATATAGTTGAAAAAACTTAAATGCCCTCGATTGAATTTCTTCTAAGCATCCTCTCCGTTTTCCAACCACGGACTTTGCCAACTAATCTAAGAAGTTACTGCGAAAAGTTTCTAATCGCCGATGAAGGGAAAGAAACAGTCCGGCAAAGCCATGGTTCCTCAATCGATTAGGAGCTGATAACAAAAGGATTTCATGTCAAGTTATGAAACAAAAGGTCAAAAAAGAAAAAGAAAAAAAAAAACACTAAGGCTTTATTTTTCAAATTGACTATATTATCCTTCATTTTAAATATTAATTTTTTTTAAAAATCATTAAATTAATTTAAATTACAATAAATTATTAAATAAATTAATTATATTACCTCTCATTTAATATTAATTTTTTTTAAAAATTATTAAATTAAAATAATTAAATAATAATTATATATAAAATATAAATATAAAAAAAATATTACTCCTTAAAATTATAAATATGATAAATATTTCAGAATAATTTATTTTTTTAAATGGAACAAGAACAGAGATTGTATTATTAAAAGAGGTCAGGTGGAGAAGATGGGTTTTCGTTACCAAACTCAGGAGCAACAGAGGAACAAGACGCCCGTTGATAGCCAAATATCCAATTCAGTGTGGGTGTCGACGATGCATTGTATTGCGAGTCCAATACATCAAACTGGAACCACTTGAAAGAACTTTGCGTTTGAATCTGAGTGGTAACGAAAAGAGATTCCAGCATAATTACTGTTGAGATCAAGAAAAGGATAAGAGTTGTCGACAGTTCCCGAGCCTGAAGCATCGCTGGAAGAACCAAATTTGAAAGGGCAGTTTTTGTCGTTTTGCAAAATTTTTCTTAGCTGTTCGTCTTTTTTTTTTTTATTTAACGAAAACACCCTGTAAATTAGATGGAGAAGATGGAGAGAATATTTAGATTGAGGGATGCAAATGTTAGAGAGGTTCTGGATATTCCTCTAAAATATGGGTCCTACTTAAATAATTTTATCAAACCTTAAGGACTAAATAATTAATTTCACAAGATCATATTTCCAAATATATAAATGTGTCATCCACTACATCTCTAGTGAATATAATTTGATATTCAAAGGGCATTTAAAATTTTATTTTCATTATGAATTTTTTTAAAGAATAATGGAAATGAAAAGAGACTAAGTAAAACTGAACTCAAAACCCAAAAACCAGAGCTTTTTAAATTAAAGAGAAAGCTCAAAGAGCCTCAAGGATCTGAAACATTTGTAACTGAAATATCACTGCTTTCTTGAAAATAAAAAGATCTGCACATTACCAAATTCAGTACACAGAATTACTTACCTCCCTACTTTAGAGTCATCTTCAATATCTACAATTTGAGGACTTAAATGACCAAATTGTGTGAAGAAAGAAATAGCAGTTCTGCCAAAAATGATTCCTGCAATGAACATTTTCACAGCCCTCACCGAGCAGAGAGTGCTTGCTTCAAGAAACTATTTCTGAAAATTTTGCAGTTACCTCCAATCAATTACTTCTAAACATGTTCTTGATGAAGGCTGCTTTCCAACATGATATCCATATCAGGCTGCATTTCCTTACTATAATCCCAGTTCCTCTTTCAACTTGGCAAGAGTAGCTTCAATCTCATCAATGTTATCTTTAATGCTACTTCCTTTGACATTTTCATTTTGACCACCATCTCCTGCTCTCTTTGTCCCAGAAGTAGAAAATGAACTGTCTTTTTTAGATCCATTATCATTTGCTTCCAACTCTGTATCAGTTATGTTAAGCTCCTTCTCTAGAAATTCTACAAATTCTTCTCCAATTTCCTGTAAATAGTGAAAAAAATATAGCAGGTGAGGCTGTTCTTATTGAAAATCCATACTAGTTACACAAATGTTTAGCAACAAATCAATGTGGCTGGTGCAAGTAAATTGACAGACTACATATCAGAACTGAAAAACACACCAGTGACATACCGCTAATTCCTCCCACAGGCTCTTCGGTTTCCCTTGTGATGAAGCACTGGCTTCCCAATTCTGAAATTCTTCTTGGAGATCTCTAAAGAAGTCCCCTGTAACACCAATATCAAACTTGAATAACTATAAACTAGAAAGAACTAGTATATAGTGGTAATGTAAATAGGAAAGAAAAGATGATCAGCAATGTCTTGAAAACAGGAAAAGAATGATAAATTGTCCTATCTCACAGACAGCACAAACTACCTATTGTTATCTGAACATCCCTCAAAAAATCACCTGCAGCATAAAGCGGTGAAGCATAAGATCAAATGAACCTAACTCCTAATAATAAACTCTTTAAAAAAGAAAAAAGACAACAAAATACTTTCAGAAAACCATTTCCTTGGCAATTTGGAGGATTTTCCATTGATGTAGAAAAAGATATTTTGCCTAACCAGCATGTCAGATATTGGAGGACTTGCCATGTAGGCTCCTCATATATAAAGCATTTTTACGCTACAAATCATACATTTGTAACAGAAGAGTAATAGGTTCTCGCTCCAATATAACACTTAGCATCAGTGCAACCATATGCAAATGACAAAAAATAAAGTTGGAATTGTAATTAAATGATTACATTTCAGGAACTCCTTTATAACTTTTCAGTCCACGTTGGATAGCATGCATTTCCTGGGAAAATTTTTTCATCAATATTTTCTTTTATATGGTTAGGGATCAAGCTGGACCTCATCCCAGGATATACTTTAACAGAGACCCACTAAGTTGCATGTTGTGCCTGCATTACTCTACACCATCAAGTTGGTATTGCAAGGCAACTTATGATGCACTAAAAGGGTGAACATCATAGCAGCAAAAATCAATGCAGGTAAATAGGAAGTAGAAAAAAGCAATGGACAACGTAAGCAAAAACGTACTTAAATAAACAAAAATTAGTTTCGTAGGTTTATTAGGTTTACCAAATCCATAGAACTCTTCTTCATTTTGGGTACTGCTTTGACTTCTTTCAGAGCCAGAGTATGAATAACCAGATGATTTTCCAGCATCATACTTTCTTCGAGATTCAGAGTTCAGCAGTGTACTGTATGCATGTTTAATCCTCATAAACTTCTCCTGAGCATTTGCCTGTCCACCCAAAATTTTCGAGAGGGAGGGGGGAAGAGAGAACCAATAACAAAGCACTATATATGAGAAATGGTTTGCAATTTTAGTAAGTGGCTCAGTAACAACAATGGTTACTCATCTCTACCTCTGGAGAGTGATCAGTCATCTCTAAAGGTAGTAAAACAAACGACGTCCAAATTGTCACATGCATTTCAGATTTCCCATTAAAAGACCTAAGATTTTGCATGCATGTATGTGTTTATGTGAATACAAAGCATAGTCATTGGTTTTGAAAGTTACTTAGCATAAAAAAAGTGCTATTATGGGATCTATTTCCTCCATTTCCTCCAAATCTTTATTCATATAAATATTGGAGTAAACGAAGTGCACAATATTCCGAAATTAATTTATTCAGAAACCAGGAATAGCATCCTAATCAAGAGTTTGCATTAAATGCTCAATAAAAAACTAGATTTATCACCATAACAAAACAACCTCTTGACAAGTTCCTCATTTCTTTCAAAAGAATGCAACTCGAAAGAAGAATATATGGCATCAATCAGATCCAATACTATCAATATAACCAAGTCAACATAAACTAGACAAAATCACAAAACCAAGGAAACTAGACATACCCAATCAAATTCTACAAAAACTGAAGCTGTGCACCAACAATTTTACTAAACTAAACATAAAAAATAAATAAATAAATAAATTCTACATAAATTGGAGCTTACGGACTGACATTGACATACCTCCTTATTGACATCTGGGTGATACTTCAAAGCAAGTTTCCTATAAGCCCTTTTGATTTCATCAGGAGTTGCAGAAGGAGACACGCCTAAAACTTCATAAGGAGATTCTCTGCGACTTGCTTTCGTAAGGCTAAGACCGTGTCTCCTCCTATTCTTGATATTCTTGAATATTGGAGAAAATTGTTGAGGAGCAAAGAAAAGATGGTTAAAATCACCTTGATAGCTATATCTGCAACTGGGTATCGATGGGTCTACTTGGTTTTGTGAAAAAAGAAGAGATCTTGAAGAAAGATGAGGCAGACACAGAGGGCAAATCAATCTATACATGTTCTTTGAATAACAACCATGTACTGTATATGGGTTCCTCGTGAAATTTAGAAATTCTTGCTAAAACATGTCGTTTTAGATTAATTTCGCTTTTCTTTTTTCGTTCGATAAAGTTCAGAATAAAGGTTGATTTTTGAACATCACTATTCAGGTTTTTCCAAGAAGGATTACAAATTTAAAAATTAATGGACAATTGTCCCAACGGTAAAAATTTTAAAAATTGAGGTTGAGATATGAAAATTAAGATTCTCATTACCACTTGAATTTAGCTTAGGTTGTTTTAGATACATGGATTGCTCTTCCATATATCAAATCAATAAAAAAATGTTTTTTTTTTTAAATAACATTATTATTTTATTTTTTTGCAAAAATTTATTCATTTGAATTAAAATATTATTTTTAATTGGTTTTATATAAAAGTGGCGTTATGATATAAGAGAAATGTTAACTTAAGTCACTCTTTATTATTATTATTATTATTATATGTTAAAAGAAATAAATGAGAGTAAATTTAGAAAATTAATCAATTTTGTTTCTCTTATGTTGTTTAATTAATTTGTTTGTCATTTTATTCCAAGTAATTCAATGTCTATTAATAATTTATTCATTAAAAGACATAAATTAAAAGAGGAAAAAGTGATTTTGATTAAACTATTATTTTGAGAGAATGAATATGCATTATTAGGGTTCCAAAATCATTAGTTTTAATTTTAAAATCAACTATTTAGTTTTAGAGAAGAGTAAAAAATTAAAATTCAACCACTTGTAAATGATTTGAAAGATAGTTTTATAATCAATGAATTTGGTTTCATTACAAAATATGCAATTTAGAGCAATGTTAAACTATTATGTTCTGATTGGTATATGCTTCCAAGAAGACATTTATAGATACGCCCACTTGTGCTATTTCTTATATAAAAATATAAGAGTTACAGCAAAACACTTGCTTCTGTGCTATAAAGAGAACTACGTATGAGTTATTTAGTAAATGAACCTTGTAATTGCAACCTAAAAATTTTCATTTAGACATTTCATCAAACATTTGGTGTAAATATTTATATTTAACGTTAATCTAAAACAAAGCGTAATACATTCTTTGATTAGTAGATCAGCTTTACATTATTCTCTCATAATCCATCTTTTCTTCTTAAAAAACATTAAGCTTCCCAAAATTACATTACACTACTCAAAATTCAACACTATATTGACAGTCTAAATATATAGCTATAATCATAAACATAAAATTACTATATAGTCCTTATGATTAAATTATACTAATAAAGACCTCAATTTTAATAATTTTACATTATTTAGTCCCTATATAGAAATTATTTTTAAGGTTATTTTTTATATTTCACAACCACTTAACAAAAAAACTAAACATTAGACCTTATAGCATGATATAAATGTTTATGCAAAGACTAAATAGTGTAATTTTCAAAATGGATGTGCTTATTAGTGTATTTGACAAAAATTTAGGGACTAATGGAAAAAAAAGGGCAGTAGAGATGATAGAGGAAGTTGTTTTTTTTTTTTTTTAATTTCATTTTCAACTTATATTTCAAATGACAGTCGAAAAATATTTTGAGGGTATATTTGGACACGTGAAGCTGAAATGAGTCTTCTGTCTTTCACCCATGCACAAGCTAATCAGGGCACCAACGTTTTATAAACTTCACTTTAAAATCCCAATTATACACAATTGCTTTCACTCATGTCCAGATTTATATTCTGAGCTCATCCAAATATACACTCGTGAACAAGCATTAAAGCAAGGGAAAATCTTACATGCTCACTTGATTACATCCGGCCTAGCTCATTCGATTCATTTTGCCTTAAAGCTTATTTCTTTGTACGCTGAAACTAAACGGTTATATTATGCTCGGAAACTGTTCGACGATATTCCCAAACCAAACATCCACTGCTGGGTCGTGCTCGTTGGGGCATACTCTCGACGTGGGTATTATCAAGAAGCTTTAGATGTCTTCTTTGAAATGCAAAATGAAGGATTAAGACCCGACAAATTTGTTTTTCCAAGTGTGCTCAAAGCTTGTGGCCATCTGTTTGATTTACAAAATGGGAAGATTTTACATAGCGTGATTTTGAGATGTTTATTTGATTCTGATGTTTTTGTTATCACTGCTTTAATTGATATGTATTGTAGATGTAGACAAGTTGGAAAAGCGCGTAGAGTTTTTGATGGAATGGAAGAGAAAGATTTGGTGGCATTAAATGCTATGGTTTTAGGGTATGCTCAAAATGGATTGGCAAAGGAAGGATTTAATTTAGTTGTGAGAATGAAAATGTTTGACATTAGACCTAATATAGTTACTTGGAATACTTTAATTTCAGGGTTTGCACAGGCAGGAGAAGAAGAAATGGTTTCAAAGGTATTTGAACTGATGCTCATTAACGGTGTGGAGCCTGATGTATTTTCTTGGACTTCAATTATTTCGGGGTTGGTGCAGAATGTTAAGAATGAGGCTGCTTTTGATACATTTAAAAAAATGTTGGACAATGGGTTTTATCCAAGTTCTGCTACTATTAGCAGTCTTTTGCCTGCTTGTGCAAGTATGGGTAATGTGAGGCTTGGAAGGGAATTACATGGGTATGCGATGGTGATTGGAGTTGAAAATGATATATATGTTTGCAGCGCACTTGTCGACATGTATGCAAAATGTGGTTTTATATCTGAAGGAAGGACTTTGTTTTATAAAATGCCTGTAAAGAACACAGCCACTTGGAATTCAATGATATTTGGGTATGCAAATCATGGGTACTGCAGTGAAGCCACTGAGCTTTTTAATCAGATGGAAGGAGAGAAGTTAGATTACTTGAGTTTTGTAGCTGTATTAACTGCTTGTAGCCATGGTGGCATGATTGAACTTGGGAAAAGTTTGTTTCTTTTGATGCAAGAGAAGTACAAAATTGTTCCAAGATTGGAGCATTATGCATGTATGGTTGATCTACTTGGTAGAGCTGGAAAACTATCCGAGGCATATGATACAATTAAGACAATGCCTATTGAGCCTGATTTATTTGTTTGGGGGGCATTATTAGGGGCATGTAGGCATCATGGGGATATAGAACTTGCTGAGATTGCAGCTAAGCATTTGGCTGAGCTTGAGCCTGATAATGCTGGAAATGATATGCTTCTGTCAAGTCTGTATGCTGATGCTGGCAGTTTGGAAAATGTTGCGAGGTTTAAGAAGGTGATGAAGAGAAAAAAGTTAAGAAAATTTTCTGGGTGCAGTTGGATAGACTCCTGATTAAATGTAAATCTGCAAAAGGTTTTTTGGCCTATTTATTGCTGGGTAGTTTGTAGCAATCATCCATTTCCATTCCCGTTCTAATTTCAAGATGAGCTAAACGAAGCCCAGAAAGGCCAGAGACGGACGCTAGCTTTAGGTGGGAGGGGCCTGAGCCCTGGCAATTTTTTTTCTTTGAAATTTCTAATTCAATTTTACTAAATATTGTTCCATTCTTATATTCAGCCCCCCCTCAAAATAGATGAATTCATAAAGCTCACATTTTATAGCCCATATCAGTAGATGAGTTCCCTAGTTTTGAATCCTGATGCCGAAAGGATAATACACTATTCAGCAGGATCTGATGAGAGAGTGGCAGAGAAGAATGTGAAGAAAAGTGTAATTGTAAATTTCTATTAGAGTCTGAAAGGTTCAGACTTCTGGTAGCAAGGATATCAAATAGCCATTACAAGCCAATAGCATTGAGTAAATTGTAACAACAATCTATGAAATCCTCGTAAAAATTTGATGATTGGAGCCTTTTTATCTTTTTGGGTTTTTTAAATTGATTGTTCCATCTTATCTGGCTTCCTTTAAAACCAAGATTAATGCCAGTAGTATTAGGGAGATGCTAGTTTGGATAACCTGCATTTATATGAATAAGCTGTTCTGGCAACATACTTGAACAGGATTATTCACTTTACAGCTAAAAATGGGAGAAACAATCTAAATTGTTTTATCAGTGAAAATCAGCAAGACATAGGGCATTTATGCCATGGGAAGGGATCTATACACAGATTTTGTTTTTTCATAAAATAATTGGGCCAAAAAAATGAATTATATATATACATATAGTCAACCTGTATGCACTTTGTACAAAGCAAATAATTGGTTGAAACGACAACCCAACAGAATAAAAATGATTTAATATCTATTTTGGATTTGAACTTTACTTCATATGTCTGTCCTGTAGCTTTTGAAGGGAACCCGTGGACAAGGAAGAGTACAACTCTTGTACTGATTCCAAGCTCCTGTTTCTTTTTTTTCCAATAATGGGAATAAAATACTGAAAATAATTAGGTATTAATAAAAAGGATAGATAAACAAAAATTAAAAGGACTACTAATAAATAAATAAATTGGTCCTACGTCATTCAAAGCACTTCAATAAGCATGAAGTGCTTCAAGCAACAGGGCTCAATTGTTGCAGTTGGTGAACCAAATTGAATTTCAAGTAACTTTCTTCAAAATATAAAATCTTTTGAAAGTATAAAATTTTAAAATGCATGAACTGAATGAGAAACCTTTGGCTTTAACAGAAGTTTGAAACTAAGTTTCAGTTTCAAGACAAATCCCAAAAGAACACACAGAATGACAGTCAGTAGATAATATTGTAGGCCATTGCTGAATTTTGCTTAATGTTCCTTTTATTCACTTTTTCTATATTGCCAAAAAAGAAAACATTTATCAATTAAAGAAGAGATTAAGAATGTATGCTGACTTGTCATCGTCCGGAATAACCATAACTGATATGCCCAGATCCTTTGCCTGTCTTCTAATAACTATAACAGCGTATATACTGAGAGAAGGATTGCAAGTTTTTTATGATTGTTGTGGAAGCTCCATCACATCTGAATTCTGCATACACTTCCTCCTCAAAACCCTCTCATGTTTGTGAAATGCCCTAATTTTCAGCCATTCCTTATGAGTTAATTTGAATAACAAGGGTTGCTCAATCTTCAGAATCTACAGAAGACAGATAACATAAACCGTAATTCTTGAAAAGTCATTTAATCGGAATTCACAAATAAAAGCAGACAAAAAGCAACAAACATTTGAAACCTTAAAACAGGTGAGAGGGCCCTGTTGGAAAACAGGTAAACTTCAAGCCTCTCATTTAATATCACTACAATCAAGGGCTGGACTATTTGTTTCTGAAAGAAACAAATGCTCTACAACTTAAAAATTGTACCTGTGATTAAATCAATTTGATTTCTGAATATAAGCCACCAAAATAGCAATATCATTCATAATGAAATCAAAGAAAATTTCTCAACCAAAAAAGTATTACAGTATGCATGTTCACTACTCACATACATCACTTAAAACGAAATGAAAATATACTTGTCAACATGAGTTTATTCCATTTATAAATTACCACAAAACATTCCACCATTCAAGATGACAGCAAACGTACTTCTGAACCAAAAACTGAATAGCGACACATGCAGTGACATGCATGCTCAAATTACTCATGGACCTACAACAGTACAAGGGTTGTAAAGAACACGAATCTGTATGGTTTCATCTATTTAACATTTCTTTTTTCTCAGTGGAAGCACTTTCACTATTGGAAATGTTCAATAATTCAATCTCCTAAGGTTAAAAGCAGTATCACCATAAATATGACTATTGCTACTCCTCTTGCTTTCCAGTTATGACAAGTGATATCATTGCCAATAATGGAATATAGGCGTTAAGTTGTTTAGTTTTATCAGCTATAAGAATGGAGTCAGCAGGTTCATTATGGCTATATAGCATATGACTCTCTAATCTATTGGGATGGAATCTCCATTTCCTGATTTTTGTGCTTTGTAACGACATATCCCAAACAGGGGAAGAATCCATAACAAATGGTCGATAGATTCTAATAAACAAAATTTCCGTTTCGAACACCGTGACCTACTATAGAATACTTCTAAAAGTTGAATAAATAAAGGTGTCCGTTAGGGGGAAAAAAGAGCAAAAAGTCTTATCCGCCAATAACTTCTAAGACACTTATCTTTCTATCCACATATAGAATATCCCACAAACATCAGTCCCCTGTTCCCACATCATTTACTACTTACAAGATTGAGAAATTACTAAACTGATCTGCCGCATCTCATCTCATCTCATGAATTCTGAAAAAAATTCAGTGCGAAAACAATAGCAAATTTGAAAATAGGAATCTTTAAAATAGTCACTGCATCCATGTATACCTGAGGAAATATCTTAACAAGTGCAAAGCACCTGATCTCTGGCAAAGACTCATTTTCTGGAGAAAGCCATCATTTCTAAAAGTGACTTTTGCAATCAAAAACAAAATTAGACTTCTCTAAAAAATTCCTCTTTTTCTTTATCTTTTTAAATTATAACTCATGGAATAATTCATCATCAAACAGAAAGCACTAGTTATCAGCAACTTATCTATCATAATAATCAATCCAATGAAAGAAACTCACCTCTTTCTCTCTGTTCCTAAGGCGTGTCAAAAAGAGATCTTTGTGTTATCACATATTATCATTAGGAGGAACAACATGGTGAGGATGATGAGGGTAAGACATAACTGAGCCATAATTATTCCCACTCCAATCTCTCTGCTGTAACATATTATATGGAAGATTACCATCAAACCCATGCTGATGGTGATGGTGATGATTGAGTTGCTGATGGTGGTGATGATGATTATTATTGCCCATTTGCATTCCCATATGTCCATAAACCGGCATTGGCATCATAGGTCCTGCCGCAGGATGATATGGGACAGGAATAGGCATTCCCAAGTGGCCATTCCCAGGTGCAGCTCCACTTCCTACACCATTACTTCCGCCACCGCCACCTCCGGCAGTGCCACCGCCACTTTCATGCAAACTCTGCGGCACAGGCGTGGAAGCAAATAACTGATCAGAAGACGAGGGTCCCTCATTTGACAATCCCTGCATCCTCTTCAAATAAAGACGGTACTTCTGCAGATGACTCGCGACATTCTCGCGGGTCAAACCTTCTACGTTCATCAACTGCATGATAGTCTTAGGGACAGCGTTTTTTATCCCGAGATAAGCCACCACATCCACGAATCTTTTATGCAGCTGCGGTGTCCAAACAAGACGAGGTCGTTTCAGCGTCCTCGCCGAAGGATCATCACCGGAATTCTCTGTTTTCAGAGCCGAATCTGCCTCTTCCGAATCAATTCTCCTCAACTTCCGCGACTCGGACCCTGTACCGTCCGGATCCGTATTGTTCTCCTCCACCTCCGCCTCCACCACCATCGATTCACGTGCTCGGTCTTCATTATAGGACTTAAAGTTATTCGAGGACAGCGCGTTAAACCGTCCACCGACGCCGCCGCCGGCGGCACCGCCACGGATACTCGAGAGAGTATTTTGCGAAGCTCTATTGACGTCAAGAATCGTTTTATTAGGTTCCAGCGAGATACTGAAAGCCGAAGCGAGCTCCGGCGTAATCAACGGTTGACATAAAGGAGTGAGGTCATCGGCAGTAGGTAAACCAATCTCCCACTCTGCAATTCTATCTTCGTCTACGTTGGTATCGTCACCGTTGGTTTCATATTCACTCATCTTCACCTCCTCTCCCATAATTTTTACACTCTGTAAAGTCTCCAAAATTTGATTAATTCAGATTAGATTGGATCGGAGTCGGAGACAAATGCGGAGATATTTTCTGGGCTCTGTTTGGAGGCAAAGAAAGGAAAGGAAAGGAAAATAGTATTTCTTGTTTTTTTTTAACGCTTTTAGCAAGTTAAAGAGGAGAAAAAGTGCAATATCTGATTCCAGATCGATCTCGTTCTAGTGCCAACGTGGACGACTTAGCCAGATATTTTTGATCCTCTAAAATATCTATCCTTATAACATCAGCATATCACGCTCCACTATAAATTTACATCTGTACTCGCGCTACACAGTTGACAAATGTCCGCTTTGCCACTTTTCATCCAATTACGATTTGCCGTGTAAGCAAGTCGGTAAAGTGTGTGATTAATTGGTTGTTGCCAAGTAGGCGAAGTGGTGCACTTTTTGAGGACATTTTAGTAACTTAGCGAGTATTTTTGCTGGATTGACGGATTTGCCCTTGGAGTTTTAGGTTTTAGTGATTTTAAACCAACAAGAAAGGAAAGAAGAGTATTGGTGGACAGCTGGAGTGGAGAATAAAAAACGTGGACAACCAGAGACGGCACAGCATCATACGCCATGGTCTTTAATCTGTAATCCCGGCAGCACCAAGTTGCCATTTAATAATACAATGTGATTTTGATTTAGGTGCGGCCACAACATAATAAATTGGGGTCAAATTGAAAAATTTAAACGAATTAATTAGTTTGGTTCAATCATTGGCCTTCGTTGGTTTGGTTCAACCATTGGACTTAGTTTTTATAACTATCTGATTTTATAATATTTATCATATTTCAAATTTCATTTCCTAAAAAAAATCATTAAATTTGTTTAAATTATAATAAATTATTGAGTAAATTGATTACATTATTTTTAATTTAATATTAATTCTCTAAGAAAATCATTAAATTAAAATAATTATTATTGATCATATACAAAGGCTAAATATGGAGAAAAAAATATTTATTATTTCTTAAAACTATAAATGTGATAAACATTTTAGAATAAATTATTTTTTCAAATATGATAAATATTATGGAACAGAGTTAATATGTAAAAAAAAAAAAAAACTAAAAACTTTAAAAACTAAAGCAAAGTAAAAAAAATTAAATTGAAATAAACCAATTCGATTCAATATACTCATTATTACGAGTAAGAAAAAAATACATCCAAATATTGCAATCAATTGTGTAATGTAATCTTAATTTCATTATACGATGGATTCCATTAAACCAAATGTAGCGTTATTTTTTATTTTTAGATGGAATTACATTTTTCATTATTTTTAGACTCCATTGATAAAAAAAACTGATCCGAATTTGAGGATCTAAAGTCTTCAATCACAAGCAATCAATTATCCATTTTATATTTCAAATCATTATGGAAATAAATTCAAATAAAAATTCATCAACAATGAGAAACAACTACATGAAAGAACAGAAATAAATAACCTCAACAAAAGGGTATCAAAAACACTTAGTCTGATAGACTAAATTCAAATTTTGTTCCAAATAATTACAGGTTTAAAAATTATTAGAAAAAAAACTAAAGAAAGGAGTAAAAAAAATGACAGTGAGAGATGAAAAAAAAAATCACCACCGATCAAAGAAGACAGTCGGCGGTGATTTAGAAATAAAATATAGAGTAACGTAAAAAAAGAGAGAACTAGAGTGAATTTTTTAATAACGTTTAACTGTTAGCTGTTTGAAAGAAACTATTCTCTAACAATTGATAACTTTTCATAAAATATTAAAATTTAAATATATGACTTAATTGTTGGATATGAATGAGTTGTGAAGTGCAAAAATCAATTGAAATAAATATCCTCTTAATAACTGGTAACATTTTCACTTGTGGTCCCTCCATTGATTATTAATATATTTAATCATTCATAATTAATTTGTAACATAAAGATTAAAAATAAAATATGCTGTCTTTATGAAAGCAATTTCAAAATCAAAATTAGAAATAAAAGATTATATATCCAATGTGTCATGACATAATAGGCATTGAATAAAAAATAAAAAAATTACTGTGGAGTGCAATATCAGGAGAGGAAGTGCCAAAAAACAGAAAATATAAATTAACAAAATAAAGAATATAAATGTTCCAGTTTGTGTCATTGTCATGCAAATGTAAGCTATTTGTTCCTTTTAAGAAATAGATGTGGTGAAGCACTGTTCAATCCACAACTTACCACATAATAATTTTTTAAATTCATTTTCTGCATTTTGGATTTTTTTTATTCAAAATTACCTCATTTTCTTTATGCTAATTGTATATATTCAACAGCAATCTCATATCTTACACCCATTCAGTGCGAAAAATTTGGTATCAGCCTCCAGGACTCATTCTTAGAACTCAGTGTCAGTTTCAAATCACTGGTCGATGAATCATTAAACTGATTGCGAGGACTCCTTTTACTCAAAACATCAAATATTTGACGCGTTATTAGCGATGGTGGTGGCAAAAATGGTGGCTTTTGTGGGTTGAATTTGGATTTTACGATGAGCTTTGGTGGTTGTGGTGGTAATTGTAATTGTCTTTTAGTTCCTAGGATTGGACATTGGTATTGTCAAATCAAAGTTGAAAAGAGAGGGAGCGAGAGAGAAAGGGTTAGTTTTTATTTTGTGATATTTGTTTCGTCTGGATTTGAAATAAAGATGGTGATGGACACCAAAGAGAAATATATATCTTTCAAAAATTTGGAAAAAGCCCAAGAGCCCAATTTTTCATCACCCACTTGTATTACATTAGTTGGGTTGGTTATCTAAAAAGTTCATATCCTCCCACTCCCATTCTTGGTTCTCCTCATCCATCAAAATGTTGTATCTTTCTAATTCTAACTAACTGCTATTGCTGTGGAGCTCAAGATTCAAGAAAAGCAAAAGTAGCAGATGATCAATGGCCATGATATGTCTATCTTTACCTCAAGTTTTTCCTATCACTAAACCCAAACCTTCTCAATCCTGTCTTCCAACCCATAACTTATCTCTACCTGTTGCTTCCTTATCTCCTCCTCTTAGACCAAAAACAACCATCCATTTTCATAAAGTTCACCAGAGAAAGAAAACCCTAATTTGGAGAATCTCTGCTGCTCCTGAAGAGGTCTTGCCTTTAGACACAGTCCCAACAGAAAGCAACCAGCAGATAGTGTACACCGGTGATGATGGATCTGGCAACATCGTATCAATTCTTCTCTTCATTGCCTTTATAATTTTATCAATTCTCACTGTTGGGGTAAATCGTTAAACTTCATTAGTCTAATTCTTTGTTATTTCCAAGATTAATAGGATAAAGTTGAAATCTTTGGAGTTGTTTTTGTAAATTGAGGATTTGGGTTTGCAGGTAATATATTTAGGGGTGACTGATTTTTTGGAGAAGAGGGAAAAGGAGAAGCTTGAGAAAGAAGAGGAAGCCAAGAAGAAGAAAGATGGAAAGAAGAGAAAGGTAAGAGCAAGAACTGGGCCAAGAGGTTTTGGACAAAAGATCAATGAGGATGATGATTTAATTGATTAGCATTTGATATATGTACAATTGCTATTCAATTTTGCCTATTTATAGGAAATGATTTCTTTTCATGATTCTCTTTCAACCCCCTGTTTTGTTATTATTATTTTTTTTTTTTATGGAAATGAAACAAAAAAATTTTGAAAATCTTACAAGAATCAATGTTAGTTTCAATTTTATATTACAAGAATTTTTTGCTTGATTGGACTTGTAATAAAAAACATAAATATTCTCCTAAAAGAAACATAAATGTTATTTTAATTTATATTTTTATATCACTTGTTAAATGCCTTGTTAAAATTTAAATTTTCGAAATTCAATTTTGCCGAGTTAAATATAATTATATAAAATTTTATAAGACTAAACAATTTAAATTTTTATGACAAAACGATATTCCTCCTAAAAGTAAAGTTTTCAATTTATTTACTTATTTAATTTATTTATTTTATTAAACTTAAAAATTTATTTTTTTAGAAAAATATGTTTAATATTTTTTATATGTTTTAAAAATTTTTAGTATTTTTTTAGTGAGAATTAAAATTAAATATGCATTTATTTCACATGTCTTAATGTTTCTTAGTTTGATGCTTGTTTCAAATGATATTGAGTTTGACCCATGGAATTACTTGTCCTTTAGTTTCAACAAGCTACTTGATTAATAATAAATAATAAATAGAATGTTTAATTTATATTTTTTTATAATATTATTTTAAATTATTGTTAATTTTAAAAAATAAAATTTTCATTTACTTTTAGTACATTTAGTTCATTTAACTTGTATGTATTTAGTTCAGAAAAAAATTATATATTTACGAAGATATAATATAATAATAATATGATTTAATTTTATATTATATTTATATTTATCAATAGAAAAATCTTGCATTTAAATTTGGCAAAGTCTATTATTTTGATTTATTAAATATTTTATTTGTATGAATTTATAATTATTTTTATAATTATTTTGTGGGTTTTATATAGTCATTTTAGTCTTTTTTTTTTTTATATGAGATTAATTATAAATTTAATGTCCAAACTTTTAGAAATTTTCGTTTGGAAGTGAAAATGTTTAAACGTCAAAAAATTAATGAATGAATTATCTCATGCTGATCGGACTAATAGGAGCATTTGGCTCATCCGTCCAATTAAAACATGTTGAGTAGGCGCCAACTAAGCATTTGAAATGGCAAATGGGTAGAAGCACGTGATAAACACATGCAATCACAAAACGTGAAATATTAATTTTAACCCTTCATAACCTACTTAGAGTTTTCCTAAGACTCCTCCCCTCCGGCGATAGAGCTTGCTTCATTTTCATTTAAGGGCTTTAATTGATTAGCTTAAATAATATTAATCTTCAACATCAAACGGAAAAGGAGAGTTGAAGCAAGAACAATAAGAATGAAATCTCGCACAAAAAATCAAAGCAACCTGAGATTATAGTATTGGAATCCATAAGAAGGTGCAGCAGTAAGAATAGACACAACACACCAGTGCAAACTTAGTCCCAAAGATTTACAGTTAGTCGCCTGGATCAATTAAGTCGACAGAAAGTTTTTTTTACAGAAAACAGAGGTTGGTGCAGCAACTATCTCTTCGACGGCAATCTTGGCAATGATGGAAATACGCAGCTAATAGCAGATTTGTTATTCCTTCAAGTTGAAACATCATTTGGGTTATCTCTTAATCCCTCTCTTGGTTTTTGCATAAATAAAAATATGTTTATGTTTTGTAAGTTTCATTGATCTGTTCATTCCTTTATTGGTCCTCTGTTAGTTCTTGATTATGGATTTTCTGATTTAATTTTTGTTGATTTTAACAAATTATGATTTATGTGTATTTTTAACGGTTAATTGTTAATTGAAAATGGAGAAAGGACGAAAGAGATGAGTTCTCGAGGAAATATAATTAAATATAAAGGGTTAAAATTGACATTTCACGTTTTGTGATTGCATATGCTTTTCACATGCTTCTATTGGCAAATGCTTTGTTGACGCCTACATAGTGGATTTTAATTGGACATGTGAGCCAATGCAGTCCTATTTGAAAATATAGCTAGCTAGATGAGTATGAGAAACTTTTTTTTTTTTTTAATCCGCAGATAATTTTTTATTTTATTAAATTATAAAATCATAAAAAATTTGTCAAATTTGAAAAAAATTAAATTCGAGCAACAGATTTTTCCTATATACCAAGTCTAAACTTAAGTTTGATAAATGAAAAAAAAAAATTTGATTACCAAAAACTCCAAATAGTGTAAATTAGACATAATAAATCTACTTTTCAAATAAGAGAGGATAAATTATAAAAAAAAAAAAATGCAAATATCATAACTCTTGTTATATCCAAACAAAAAAAGAGACTTCAGCCTCAACACCTTTTTTTGCTAAGCAATTTGTGAAATTATTGTTATTTCTACTAATATGCATGAACTCAACATGACTCATTTGAGCAATGATCAAATCAAACTTATTAAAATTTTTCCACTATTTTTACGTTTCTATTTTTGAATAATCCAATACAAAGCATTTCTTGAATTTAATTCAATCATCAAGCTTTGTAAATTATAATTTGATTCCCAAAAAAATCTAAATTGCATTAAAAATGGCTAACAATTATACTTCATTAGAATCTAAAATGTCAATAGACTTAAAAAAGATGCAAAGTACTATCCCTTGAGAGTTTTGCAACACTTCTCTTATGTCTACAGGGCCCGACTTCCCTCTTGCTGCATCATCTATATTGAATTTAACTGATCTTGTTGTGAGATTTTCCTAAGTACTATGCCCGATTCTACAAACAGACCTAATAAAGTTCAATCTGTTAGTTACAAGCTAATACAGATAATAAGTACCAATCACTAAAAATAAGAAATAAAGAGGGATACTTTGCTTTGATCAACTCAAAATATCTGAATTTTATCATGTCAATAATATGAAAATAGTGACTGTCTCTCATTTGAGAAAAATCAACCTATTACGAGTCAATCAAATAATTCATAAAGCCATTTTTTATATTTAAATATTAAATTGCAAAAGTTCTATGTTCAAGCATCAAAATAGAAAATTTCTAAAAGTTTGAACACCAAATTTATAATTAACCATTTTTTATGTAAAATTATCGGAAAATCAGATTTTTTTTTTTTTTAAGAAAGCAATATATTATGAGACAGAAATAAACCTCAAATATGTCCGAATAATTTGATCAAAATGCATATATTAAGTTAATTTGGTCAAAATTCAAGGACAAAATAGCAAGTTTCCTCGTATAAAAAAGTAGTGGGAAGAGAAAAGATTATGAGCATTAATTTTTTCAAAATTTATAAAAATGAGATGCTTCAACTATCAGGTTCATATACGTAATATCTTAAAATTCTTATATTATTAATTATTATTAAATAAAATAATAATTAAATGTAATACCTTAAAATTGATAATAATATTAATTATTAACAAATACAGACAAAAATTAAGAAATAAAGTAAAACAAATTGAAATCTTCAATGTGTTTGAAATAATTATAACACGACAATATTTCTTAAATTTAATAAATATATTATTTACATAAAAAATTAAAATATAAACTAATATATTTGCCTAAAATATATGTGTGATAAATGATAATTTATAAAAATATTTATACATTTCAACAACCTTTAACCATTCGCATTAACTGCTATCTACACTCCATAAGGTATTAATGTGGTTTCGCATTTAGCATTTCTCAATTGTTTTGTAATTCCATAATTTAATGTGATTTCAATTATTTTTTATAATCTCAATAACCATTATATTTATAAATTTAATATAAATAAATACAAATAAACTTGCAAGGATATAACATATATATATATATATATATATATATATATATAATTAAGTCGCTGCTTTATTTTTATTTTTGTTGTGATTAATCAATAAAATAAAACAAAACCAAGCAAAACGGTCATATTATCATCCACGACACACTACGCTATGACCATAAATTCCAGCTGGCATTTCCAAAACCCAGGTCGGTTCCAGACTGCCACTTGGCGGGCGCACACTAACAATTTCAACTCTATAATCACTACCTTACGCCTATCATATCAGCGCATTTTAACACTCATCGTCATCTATCGTCCGGGTAAAAATAAAATGAACCGACATATCTCACATGCAAATGTACGAGTGCGGAAATGAAGGAAGCGAAGATAACCGGGAAATGCGGTTTAGAAATCGGCGATTTTTCTGTGTGCCCGAGATTTCGGGGAGGCGCGTTTGTCAGCGATTTCTCGCAAATTCCTCAGGCTTTGTATAGCAAGAACATCACCTCTCCCAAGTCCGCTAAATCTGCTAACGTCAGTAACTGAATCTAAAAAAATCAACCAAAAATAAATTATCCAAAAGATTCAAATGGTTTTTTTTTTTTTTTGTTTAATTTAAAGAAATTCAAACTGCATTCTACCTATATGCTTCGAGGATCGCTTGAATCCATCAAACTGAGCCAAATCTGCAAATAAAGTACAAAACAAACTGTAAGATCGAGCTAAGATATCGAAAATATTGAATCGCTACCGTTGATTTCGAATTTTACCTGATTGAGAGGGACTGTGAGAGACGAGGTAAAGGACGAGAAAGCAGAGGAAAGTAAGAATTGGTATAAAGTGAACGAGTTTCTCAGGTTTTGAAGGCGGCGACGATGATGAAGAAGACGACATTGAGAAGCGGCGAGGTTTTGTAGCTTTACGATGTCCGCCGCCGTCGTCATAGGCAGGGAGGGAAAGAGAATCCGACATTAGAGTATCTTCTTTAGGTGCTCCTCCATGGCTGTGAAGCTTCAAGACTGGTGAGCCTAGAGATTGCCTCTGCATTGAAGAAAAAAAGAAGAAAAGAAAAGAGTCGTTTGATGGAGTGGGGTTTAGCTATCGCATTTTCAACAGGACAGTGGTTTTATATTCTGTTGTTGCGCTGTTGGGTGAGGCTAAATTAGTATTTTTGACTTGCCATGACAACGTATCGATCTGACTGTTCAAATTATATTAAAGATTCTGTAATTTTTATTTTATTATCATTTTTTTTAAACTCTCATTTTATTTTATTTTATTATCAATTAGTTAATTATTTAATTATTTTTTATTATAATTAAATGAAAGTCCCATCTGAACTTTTAAAGTTAATTTCTCTCGTCTCTGCAACACAACATTATGAATAAAAAAAAAAAAGTTTATAAACAGCCAATCTGAGAATTTTCAATTTCATTGGTCTTTTTACTTGTCCGAGGGCAAGAGATAAATTAATTATATTTTGTTTGGACAAGACTTGCTACCACACGAAAACAAACATTAAAAACAATTTAATGTCATGAACTAAGTTACTTGACACAAAACAGATTGTCAATATAAACATCAACCAACCCATTAAACTGCCTCTGCATCATTGGCCGAACGTGTGTCAGCAAACCACTCTCAGTAGCCATTTTTGTCCTCGAAACTGAATCATCCCTTGAAATAATCGTTTACACACAAAGCTCAGAGCCACATTTGCAATCCAAATTGACCTAACATGGGAAATAGAAGCTATAGAGGAAAATTTATAATTGACATTCAGGTTTGGTTTTGTTTGGAAAGGAGAGAAAATAAGACATTATAAGGAAAATAATGAAATTTATTTTACATGAAACAATACAATTTTTTCAATTCATTTACCATTTTTCTTTTTCAATTTGTAGAGATTTTAATTTTATATACTCACAGAAAAACACTGTATATTTTCCTTCTTTTAGACATTTTCATCGTCCTTTCCAAATAAAGGAATATCATTCCCCTTTTTCCTTGATATTTTCCTGACATATTTTCTTTCCTCCAAAAAAAAAAAAACATCCTTTCCAAACAAAGGGTCAAGAGGAATGAATTACTTTCAATGTGTGGCTGAGATGAAAACATTGAAAAACACATCAAGCAGTTTTAACCAGAAACTTGGTAATTTTGCTATTTATTATAAGTACTTACCAAAACTATTTAGCCTTCTTTTCTTCTGGTTGCATAGTCCCTAAGACTAATCATTATTTGACATTCATACTCAATTCATAAATTCAAATAATTGAATTATGAAATCAAAGGCTAGCCCCATTTACAACTATCAAGCCAACATTATCATAAATAATAAAGAAATAAAGCTCAATTATACAAATTATCCAGAAATGAGCTTTTGAATGTATTAATGAACTCTATGGTTACAAATAGATCTTATAGACTCTATTATTCAAATTTGACAAGAAATGCAAGGGGTTATTGCAATTCAATACAAGGAAAATCAACTGGATATGCTTCATGAGTACTTAACAATTCAATGATGCATTTCAGTCTAAATAGTTTATTTTATCCTTTTCTCATCCAAATAAAAGAAATGCAAGAAACTATCATCTTAACAAAGAAGAAAAAAAAAAAAAAAAAAAAAGGATTGCATTGAAAAACAAAAAGTACAGGTAATAAGCGTTCAACTCACATTGGAATTAGTTGTTCATCCACTATAATATAAACCTGAAAACAACCTCAAATAAATAATCGGACAAATTAAGGAATATTACACTACATATCACTTGTTTTTAATCTCCATGTTACCAAATGATATCTGATATAAAAATTAAATCATAAGGCAGTAATTCCAACATTAGTTGGTTTTATAACAAATGGTAAAGCATGAGACTTACACTGAAAGATGGTAGCAATACCATGTCGAAGCTTGCTTATCTTCGAAAAACCTTTAGGTGACGCGAATTAGTAGTACAACCATGATGAAAATACATGTCATTAGAAAAATCACCCACCAAGGCTATAATTGCACATTCCCTTCAGAAGTAATGTAAAGATCATTACCTTTTCAGTATTTTGCAGGGACTGGCTCATCAAGGGGCTACTCTCTTTGAGTTGTTGTGCCAAACCAACCATTTCATCAGTCACGTCTTCTTGAAGCTTCTGCAACAAGATAAGCAAGTTTAATCAGAACTCAATTATCTTTGTTTACAGTAAGCAACACCCAAAAGGAAGCACTAAGAAACTTTGATAAGTTGAAGCATGGGTATTTATCTACAACTTAGTACAATAAACTCGTATTTGCAATGGACGTTTCATTTTCACCTTGTCCCTGGAACTAGGGAGTTGAGGTAGGGGAGGAGAGAAACAAAACAAATATTAAAAATGTGATGTTTGTCTTGCCCACCTCTCCAATCCCATTTCCCCTGTTTGCTCAAATACTTGTTCTCTTCCAATCTCTCTTTCTCTCCTCTCTCTCTCTCTCTCTCTCTCAACAATACCAAGCTAATATTTCCAACACAGATGAGATTAGTATCATAAGTTCATAACAAAAGCTCTGAAACTACCTGGACTATGGAAAGTAGAAAATTACCTGAACCAAGGTGATTCTGTTCTGTTTCATTGTAAGTAGAAAATTCTTGTGTAAAATAGGACTTAGGATGATAATCGACAATAACCAAATAAGTAAAAGCACAAATGGAAATCAATTAAAAGAAATGAAAAAGAAACCGAAAGAGATAACTGATACACAAAATTATAGGTCTCTCACTAGCCATTCGTCACTATATTCACCACATTAATAACTAGAGAAAGGAACTGAGAGCTAAATTAGAATTACTTGATTTAGCTTCTCATAATAGTTCCTCAGTAGCCAAACAAATTTATTGACAGAGAAATTACATTTGATTAAGGATTGATATTTCGTGGGAGAAGTAGGCATCGTCCGAGACTGGTGGGGTTGGAGGCTGTTGTCGGAGTGACGAGAACGAGAAATCGCAGCGTAGCGGAGAAGGAAAAAATGAAAGATATTTTGCTTTTAACTAGGGGTAGTTTTGTCTAAGCACAAAATTAAGCTTGGGAGTATTTTTAATTTGGGCTTAACATATCCACATGTCCGCTGTTAGTTGATAGAGGCCGGTCGCCACTCGCCACTCGCCACTCGCCACTAAAGTTTCCTAACTCAATTTTGGACTGATTGAAAATTGGATGTCATTTATCACAAAGCTTAAAAATGTTAATGGCAGCAAGCAACTCCAACTTCGTTTTCCATTCTAAAATTTAAGGAAAAAAAAAACTCGTACAACTTCCACTGTTTATTAATAATCAGCATCTTCGTTCTTAACCGAAAATATGAGACATATATATTCAAAAAATGGTACAGTTTTCACTCTAGCTTCTGCAACCCCAAATTTATGATAATCATCTTCCAGTCATCTTGTTTTCCAAGGTCAAGTGTCCCCAACCAAATTTTATGGCCTGAAAACATGCTTGAGAGACTTCAAACATTGTTAATTGTCAATTTGAAACCAAGGAATTTAGTTTCTTTTCATATAATTTGGCTCGCCGAAGAGCTTCCAAAGCCTCACCTTGCTTCCCTGAACGTTTCAAATTTACTGCCTTCACTTTCTCTGCCTTGATTTGCTCTTCTAACTGAATCTTCTCCTGGCTAACTTTTTCACCCCTTGGAGGATTAAGTTTGACAGGTCCTAGTTTTTCCGGGCTAACATCTTCACCCTTGGGGGGATTAAGTTTGACAGGTGCTGGTTTTTCTGGATTAACATCTTCAATACCGATTACTCGCAGTGCAGATAGAAGTTGAGGATCGAGAAGATCTTCAACCAATCCATCATCTGCTAATTCTGCCATATTGGCATTGTACTTGCTTGAATCTTGAGAAGTCGCCTCCTCCAACTGTGCTTCAAGAGCCTTGGCCAATTCAAATTCAGCTTCTGCTTCTTCTGTCCGGCCTTCTCTTCTCAGTTTCAGCGCTTGCCGTTTGTGACTAAGTGACTGCTGTTGTAACTTGAAACGATCACGTCCAGACAATGGTTTGGGAGCCGAACTCGATGCACTTGGCTCTTTTTGTTGAACAGGAGAAGCACTAGACACAGATGTTGTTGAATCCTGTGTATCAGTTTCAGCCTCAGAAATACCTGCCTCCAAACTCTTCTCTAGAAGCTTTGCCTGACGAAGTTCTTCTCGAGCCTCCAACAATTTTCCTTCTCTCTTTAAAGCAACTGCCTTCCTCTTGCGAGCCAAAACTTCTTGCTTAAGGGGACTTCTGCTGTTTTGAGAAGCCAATCTCTGACTAGAATTTGTTTCATGAGTAAGGGGCTTTTCAGCCGTAACAGTTACTTCACTACTGAGATTTGTAGGGGAACCTGTCAAGGACGCTAGATGAACCTGGTGCTCAGCCTGGCAAGAAACATCAGAACCAGAACTGAGTCTATCTTTTTTGCTTTTGAGATTTTCTTCAGAACTGGTCAATGAATCAATTTGAACATGGGCTTCTGGCTTTTCAGCTGATATTTGAGTACGTCTCCAGGCATCACCTGTCATCAGATCCATCACATTTCCAGATTGATGAGATTGCGCAACAGAACCAAAGCCTTGGTCCCTTCCTGCATTGCTAAGAAATCCCAAGTGATCTCGTTGGATATCCCCTTCAGTACTTGATGTTGCAACTGAAACAATTAAAGATGGATCAATGGAATGACTAACAGAAACATTTTTAGACTGCTTTCCTGGAGCATTTACTGGTTCATCTTCTTCATTATTCCACCCTAAATTCTTTAGCATAGAAAGCAATGAGGGGTCATACATATCTTTTTTTGTAACATCATCTGCATCTCCTTCCTCAACCACACTTATAAGAGGAGGCCTAATTATAGTATCACTGGGCCAGTTTGATTCAATATGAATTTCTTTCTTGGGTGCTTCCATCTCCTCCATTTCCATCTCCAATGCTTTTGCTGATCTAAGCACTTCCTCTGCCTCATCTGTCTTTCCTTCACGTCTCAAAGTAAGGGCCTTTCTTTTCAGGCCTAAGAGTTCCCTCTGTATCTCACCTTTACTTCTTTTCGGTCTCCTTGATGATAGATTGGACGAGGCCTGAGTAACTGAGGGCTCATTATCATTTTCCTTAGAAGGTTTCAATAATGAGCTCGCTAAATCAGCTTCATCTTTCCAACCCATGTTCTTTAGAAGAGACAGGTATGTTGGATCATGCATATCTAGATCGGTTACATCCTCTTCCCCTTCTCCAGCTGGCTTATTTCCCCGAATATCAGGATATTCAAATGTCAAATCTGGCTCCTTACTACCAACATTCACCTGTGTAGTCTTAGCCTTTGACGAATTGTCCATCTCTTCAAGTTGTTGTTCAAGAACTTTACCTTTCTTCAATTCTTCCTCTGCTTCATCCAATTTTCCTTCCCTTCTCAAAGCAAGAGCTTTCTTTTTCAAAACCAGAAGTTCCTTCTGAATCATCATTCTACTCTTTGGTGCAACTTTAGAGTATACATTTTTATTTGCATTTACAATTTGAGAAGTTGAAGCTTTCTGAATAGTTGTGGGATTTTGTGTGATTAAATCATCTGCTTCACCCTCCATACTTTCCAGGTCCTTTTCAAGTAACTTTGACTTCTTTAGCAGTGCCATTGCCTCTGCAATATTACCTGCCCGTTTCTGGTTAAGTGCCTCTTTTTTCAATGAAAGAATTTCACCCAATAGACCTTCCTTGTCAATAGGGACAGAATGGACTGCATTATTTTGCTGAATGTCAGATTCCTCAGTCCAACCAAGTGATTTTAATGTAGCTGCTATGTCAGGGTCCACCAGATCATCATCTGTCACTTCCAAGTTATCACCAGGATCATCAGCTGCGCCCATAAGGTGACCAAAATCAAAGTCATGTTCCTGATCATACCCAACTAACAATTCGTCTTGTTTATCGTTGCCCATACTACGGATTAGTACAGATATCTCATCATCAGAATCTTCAGCTGCACCCAAGAGTTCCTGTTCTTCAAGCTGTTTTTCTATGACTTTAGCTTTCTTTAATTCTTCCTTAGCATCAGCAAGCTTTCCTTCACGCTTCAAAGCAAGAGCTTTTCTTTTATGTGCAACAACCTGGGACTTGCGTATGCCACCAGTCCCAGCATCTTTATCAGTCCTTTGAGAGATGTCTCCCAGAAGAGAAGACAACTCACCCTCCAAACTCATATTTGCTGTTTTTTTATCCTCGTGAGGATCTGCTTCAGTCCAGCCTAATTCTCTAAGTTCTGCAGTAAGGTCATCCTTCTCTTTATATGCTTGTCTATTTTTCGTTCCACATTCTTTCAGATCATCTTTATTCTGGGCTTCAGCCATGTTAACAGACTGCAAAACCTTCCTACGGTTTTTTCTTATAGACAGCTCCAAAGCATCAGCCTGCCTCTCCAGCTCTTTTCCTCTCTTGAACGCTTTTAGAGCTTCCTCAGACTTGCCCTCTCCTTTGAGAAATTTGTACCTCTTTTTTTCATCTAAAGCTTGCTGACGTAATTCTTCAGGACTGGTTGATCCCATCTCATTCAGTACATGATTAGGCACATTGACAGAATGACTTCTATTCATTTCTCCTCCACCACTCAGCGCAGAATCTTCTTGAGGAGTTGAGCATGAAGCACTGCTACTTGCCCTTTGCAAAACCAGGTCAGCATTAGATTGTTGTGCTGAAGAAGACTCCTTCCCATCATTACCTATTATCTGGTTCAAAATTTCATCCTCAGACTTTGTCGTCAATTTTGAACTTCCTGCACAAAAGAACTAGCAACATTTAGACAACCATCTTGTACAACAGTGCACATGAATTGCAAATAAATGTGTTAAAGCATGGACATTTGAATTTTTTTCAAATGTAAAAAGTCATGGCAAAACACAATATTACCAAGCATTCTTATATTATGTACACATATTATCATATTCAATAAATTCATGGGCTGCAGAAACATTCTTCCAAGCCAAAAATTAAACAGCAGAAATGATAAAGAAGGAAGCAACAGACCGAAGCAGGCCAATGACAAGCCAAACGTTTTAATAAGCAAACATCTTATTCTTAGGCATAACAAACTTAACCAACAACAAGAAAACATGTACCTCTCCCAGTTCTGTTCCTATGACCATATCGCATCTCAAACCGTGCAGCCTCTTCTAGCTTTTTACAAGGTTCACAAATTCGCACTGGTGAATCACCTTGGCCACGTAAAACCATTCGTTGCTGAGTGCAACTGTTGCAAAACAAACCCCCACATCTTCGACAATGATGCTGAAAATCCAATCACAAGATAGATAACAATAATTTTAAAATGCTAGACAGTATAAAATCATGTATTAATCAAGTTAAATACCATTAAAAAAATCATATACAAGAGCTTGAAAATGCACAATACAAAGAAAACAAAAAATTCAATGACAATATCTCCACTGCTATATAACTACTAATTGGTGTTCTCCATTTTTCCCTCTCGCTCCATTAACAATAAATCATTAAAAACAATGAAAAGAAAATTATTAAATTGCATATGTTATTGAAAACATTGACTATAATAAGCACCATCTAATAGTCACTGAATAAATCAGATTCTTTAAGATTTCTTAATTAAAAAATATTGAATTATTTATATTAAGCAACTCTAATAATCAGCAAAAGCCAAAATAAAAAAAAAAAATTAGTGGAATTAAACAAAATCACATAGATTAGTCAAAATGAAAATGAGATTCATTAGTGGCTAAAGAAAGAGAAAAAAGGTAAAACCTTGCGATTGATGAAGGTGAACTGAGAAGAACAGCCTTGGCAATGTGAGGCATCAACCACCCAATTGTTCCCTCGCAGAGATGGCTTTGCTGGCAATCCAATTTTCTCCAACATCCTCTCTACAACAAAAATTCAAAGTCAATCGGACCACCAGCAGATCGAAAAGTTCTAGCTCCACAACCTCGGTTAAGAGAATTAATATTAGGGGTGAACATTCGGTTAGTTCAATTAATTTTTTTTCTAACTTTCCAACTGAACCGAATAAACCGAATAATCCTAGAATTGGACCAAAACAAACAAAATTAAGGGGATAACCGAACCAAATTAACAGATTTTTAAATCAAAAGGATTGAACCGAACTAAAATGAGGAGAAAAATGAAAAAACCAAATTTGCATGGGCTAGCACATACAGATCAATACAGGTTTTCAAACAATACAGATTTAAATCAAACCCAAACTCAATACAGCTCAATGCAGATTTTCAAACAATTAGCAATTAAACACAAGTCACAAAACACAGATGTAGCAACAGCTCACATTTTCACATAAAACACAATTTAACAGTTCTCATCTAACAACAGCTCAACTAAACACACGCAATTAAACACGTCACAACAAACATGAAGGAGGCACTTTAGAGGTTGAAGAAGCCATCAATCCTGGCATTTACTTTCTGCAAAGGTTGAAGAAGTCAGCAAAATAAAATTGCTCTAACCCTCTTCCTCCACAACAAGTAGTATTGGAGACATCAGAACTAAGAAGAAAACACTCAGAACCTGCTTAAGTTCATTGCATACAGTGTTCTCCCTCAGAAAATATAATCAATTTGAAAATCCTAAAGAAGCTGATCATATGAATGAGATCATTGAATTTCAAACAAAAGACGAGTACTTAAAAAGCAATACATTCAATGAAATGGCCAACCTAGTAAACCAATCAACTCAAATCATACACAGGTGATTGATTAATCATGAAATTTCTCGTAATGTAATAAAAACAGCCCTTGGATCACAAATTACTGTGTTAAAGGACCACGCTGAAAGCCATGAGGACAAACTAGAAACTAAAACTGCAAATATCACCAGATCTTTAAGGATATACCAAACTATAAACCACATTAGGTTAAAATAACTTCAAATAAATATTAGCCATTCATTACAAGAGATTCAAGAATTTTTCTAAAAAAAGAGATATAGAGATCGAGCAGGAAAGATCTAAAAACCTTTTAGGGGTAATAAAAAAAATTTTCACAAGTTATCACAATTTCAGAGTTAGATAATCCTATTTTTCCCGTTCAATAAATAAATAAATATCACATGTTTTTTAAATTAAATTAGAATGAACAAAAATCCATACTACAATCCAACATATATACAAGATTTCAACTTGATATACAGACACACGATCATTTAGCAAACATTAATAATTGTAACTATTGCTTTTCATGCATGACATGGGCGCGCACGCATATACAGTACTAATTAATATATAGTGTCTTTTAAACTTGAAATATAGAAAGTGAAATATAAAGAACCTCCTATTATCTGGTTAAGTGTGTTCCCCATCCTATTTCTACTAGCTATTCCACATTTTAAAGATCCAGCAGTAGCTAACACAAATTCAGTACCAATTATGAGAAGTGGATTGAAGGCAAAATAATGTAAGTTGAATAAATAAGCAGAACATAAAAAAGAACAATTATATAAGCTTTTAAAAGGTAATTCCAAGGATAAAATTATATGATACCATATGAACCACTTCAGTTTTTTGTCCTTGTTTTTCAATAGCCTATCATTCAATTCAAAAGGTAGTCCCTTCCAGCAAAATGCATATATACATAGTTTAAATGCAAACTGGAAGGTTATGTATTCAAAGAACAAAAACTAGGAAATTTTATCTAATGATTTTCTCAAGCATTGAAAAAAATCAAATTGAAGTCAAAGGACCCAAAAATTGTAAAGATTCCAAACATTATACTGAATCAGACCCATTTAATTATTTTTCGAAGATTGGAACCAATAAATTGAATCAAAGGAACAACACCCAAAAACAGAGTAACCAATTTCTACAGCTCTGCAATTGGCTAAAAAAAACAAAAAAACGTATATAAATTACCTCGTCGTGCGACGCGCCAACGATAACAACAATTGTAATCAGTGAACAATCGGTGAAAGAGTGATGGACTGGAGGTGGTGGTGAAACCTGGAGGCTTGGACTGGAGCGAAGAGCGGGTTGGGATTCTCAATCGGACGATCAGCAATGAGAGGAATTGAGAAAGGTACAATAGAAACGGAAGGGATCTTGATAATTTGGTTCGACTAAACCTAATAGATCATTTTCATTCGGGGTATATATACCTAAATGTTATGGAAATCTATATATATATATAATCCTAAAGAAAAAAAAATCACAAAGCAATATATTTATATCTATATCTATTTATCCATATAATAAAAAAAAATCGCAAAATTTATGTCGCACTGTTGTTTGAGCTTTTCTTTTTCTCCTCTTTTTATAAATTTTTTTAACTTTTTAAAATTTTTTCCTTTTTTCAGGATTTTATTTTCATTAGATAGTGATTATAAACTAATTTAATAACAACAAAAATAATAAATTTTTTTAGAAATTCAAGTTATAACAAAAAATAAATTATATTAAAAAATTATTAATTTGAATTTCAAAAAATTTATGTCTCTCTCATTTTTTTTCTTTCTCTATCTTCCTTCCTCACGTTTGATTCAGATGATTAATGGAGCTTAATTGATTTGTAATCACCTAACTATATAAGAGATAGTAAGGATTTCAATCAGCAATTGCTACTAAAATTTTTACCAAATAGTTAATTATGTTTTTGGTATTTTCTATTTTGTTGTTTGAATGGAAAATGTTGTCAACTGAGTGTATTGACTTTTAGTTTTTTTTTATTTTTTATTTTGGTGTCTTCTAATAAAGTAGACAACTGGAAAATACAATAGGACTGAGTGAGACCCACTTCTGCTTAGCTGGAAAGTTAGTTGGACTGACATTTAATCCACATCACCATGCCAACATGGAAAATGCCTTTAAATAATCATCCTAACCTCATTTAATTGAATGGAAAACCGTAAATTCTGTTGCAACCCAAGAAGCACTGGTAAACTCTCAAAATCTCTTGTACTAGCCTACTAGAAAGTTCTTAAACAAGCAAAACTACAAGTCTCTCTGTAAGAATCGAATCCGAATCAGCCTCAAACGTGACATTGTTGTCCACATCTAAATATACCTGGGCCCAAACTTGAGAAACACAACCTCTTTGCTTCATTCTCTCTCGTTTTGAACTGGGCATTCAGTAGTTTCAAGTTTTGTCATAGAAAAGTAGCTGCTTGTATTCTTAGATTCTTGAACGGACTGGAATAGCTTGACAATTTCTTGAAGCTTCGGAGGGAGTTCCTTAATGGGTTGCAAAGACTCAGCGTCAGTGGCTATGCAAACACTAAATGATGCGTTTTTGTGGAGATTTTGAAAAAATAAAGAATGATTGACTTGTGGGTTTCATAAAAGAGATAATGGATTTAGTTGAATGAAGAGAGATTGAAATTTTAGTGGTGAATGAACAAAGAGAAGGAGAGATTGAGGCTGACATGGTTTTTGTGCATCTGAAGCAGAGGATTCTGGAAAATAAGAATGACAAAATTGGAGACGGTCTGGTCTCATAATAACATATTCTCAACGACGATAGAAGAGGAGGCCACGGAAAAGAAAATGGAAAGTTTTCCATTCAATTAAATGAGGTTAAGATGGTCATTTCAAGGCATTTGTCATGTTGGCATAGTGACATTGATTAAATTTCAGTCCAACCAAACTTCCAGCTAGGCAAAAGTAAGTCTCACTCAGTCCCATCATATTTTTCAGTTATCCACCTCGGAAACATCAAAATGTAAAAAATTAAAAGTCTAGACGTGCAATTGACAATATTCCGTTCAATCACTAAAATATAAAAAAAATATAATTATCCATTTATCAAATAACCAAAATTTTACTTGAAGCCTTATATTGCATAGGCAAACTTACTTAAAATGGATTTTGCCTAAAGTGCAAAGTCCATTTTTGCCATTTTTTTTGTTTTGTTAATTGTGTGAACTCATTCATCCATATGTTAAGAGTAAATAAGAAAAAAAAATGGGGAAAGAAGCTACTTCCTTAGTCCTTGGTCAAAAATAACTTTTCTTGTCTAAACAGAATGGAGAAAATATCAATTATGAGCCGATAGAAATAAACATTAGCTAGTAAAAACAGTTGGAACAGTAAAAAAAAAAAGTGATGACCGCAGAAAATTTAAGCATTCGATTCCTTACATGCTCGATTAATATGAGAAGTTGACTATAAATTTTTCATCCGTGTTGACATGAGAGTTATCTGAGTTATTAACCCAGTTGACAATTAGCCGGTGTGGTAGTTAGAAGACTCGAATCGCCTAACTCATTTTTTAACTCGCTATTAGTTATTTTTGTATGGCTAATTAAAATTAATTTTAAATTATAATGTAATTGACGATGCATGTGTCTTTTCAAATAATAAATATTAGTATATTTTCAGTAATTGAGATTACAATATGAATCTTCGTTATATTACAATGTGAAAAAAAGAAAAAGATTCACTTAAATACAATAGTCCAATTATAATCATTATGCTATTTCTCAGATGATTAGATCTAATTATACAGTCTAAATTGTATTAATAAAACATTATATTACTATTTTGCTTGCATTTAAAAAGAGAAAATGCTAAAAACTATTATTACTAGTGTAAAAAAGTACATTGTGTAATTAAAATTTAAAACTTTATAGAACATAATATATCTCTCGTAAAGTTTGAGATGTGATGATAAATAAATTTATGTATTTAGCGAAATTTTTTATTCATCTTTTACATATAAATGCAATTTTTCACTTATTAAAAATGAGAAAATACTTCTCCACAAAGAAAAGAAGGAAAGTATTACATTTGTGAATCTAAATATTTAATTTTCTTTGAAATATAATAGTCAATATATAAAGTAAGCACCAAAATCTTATATTTTTAAGTTACTTTCTATGTAATTACAATAATCAAAGGCTTTCTTGAATGTAACTTTTGACTTTAAAAATAAAGCGATGCTGCACTTTTTATTTTATTTGCATGATTTGATAAAATACCTATATTAAAAATTTAGCCAATAAAAATTAAAATATGAATGAAAGTCATTCATTTAATGAACAATAATAAAGATTATTGTGAAAAATAAATTGTTTAAATATTTAAATTTAAAAATCTTGCAAACATTTTGACACATCCAAAAAAGAAATAACAAGAAAAATGAGATAGAGGAAGTAATTTTTTAAAAAAGTAAGGAAAAAAAAGAAAAATCAACATCACATTGCATAAGAAATACTCAATCTTGGATTGGAGTAATGCCTTTACTTTATTTTTGTATAGAATACTTTATCAAAAAGAAAAGGTATCTTTAAATGACTCAAAGACAATATGGCACTAGAAAAGGCTTCAATTTTTCAAAAAAATTTTTAAATTGTATTCGACAATAAGATTTTAAATGATTTTTAATATTCACTATTTTTTGTAGTATTTGATAACATAGCATTTGAACTAATTTTTACAGATTAAGGTATATATATATAGTGTTTAACTTTTAGCATTTCATGAAAAATTATTAAAATAACTAACAGCTAAATGCTATTAAAACAGCTATCAAAACAATTAATTTTACTGAATAGAATATAAGATTTTAAAGTTAATCTTTTTCTGAATTTATTCCCTTTAACTTAGATTTCATTCTTCAAATCCTACTATTCATCAACGTTAAAATGCACATATAAAATGGAAATAGAGATAAAAAAATGTTCTTCATTGATTGTGTAGATTTCATTGATATAAAAATAGAAAAATCTTTTATGTGGTCCCAAATTTAAAAAAAAATTTCAGGTCAATATTCATAGATGAAGGTTCAATTTGGAATTTTATTTTTTGAAGAATTATATTTTTTTTGGTTGATTAGAAAGTCAAATAGTCAAATGGGCTATCAATTATAAAATAAGATATTCATTTTTTAAGGGAAATATGATAATAATATTTAATCATATTAAAATGGATAATATTATCTAAAATAAATATAATTAAAAAATTATATGAATAAAATTATCGATAAACTATATTTCTTAATTTGTGTAAAATAGAAAGTAAAATATATTTTCTAGGGAAAATAGAGGCACAAAATTAAGAAAAAGACAGTAATAAGTGGGCACAAAATATTTTTCTTTTGATCTGTCACCCAAAACCATAGGGAAGGAATAATTACTTCTTTTTAGCATCTCTCAAAAAAATGCTCTCCTCTTATGTCTTTCTTTCTATCTCTCTTTTTAGCCCCTTTTTTTTATTTTTTTTATAATGTGCCCACCACCCACCAATCGCTAGAACAAAAAGTTTTTATCAACAATTTTTTAAAATATATACATTAATAAATATTTTATTTCTTTCATATATTTTTCTTTAGAAATCTTTACTTGATCATTAAATTTTATTTATTGCCTTTTTATTTTGTATATTTTTTAAAATTATAATTATAATATCCTAAATTTTGAAAGAAGTTGTTTTATCCCAAATTTCATTAGTTAATTACAATTTACTTTTAGTTGAGAATGGCAAAAGAATAATATTGAAAAGTAAGGAGAAAAAGTGAGTTCCATGTAAATTAGAAGAAGAAAAGATATGAGAAATAAAGAAGGGAAATGAGAGGAATTAAAATATATAATATAAAAAATTTATTATTTTAACAGATAATAATAACAGTAATTTACTTTATTCATTAATAAAATAATAATATATTTTATTAATTGAATGAATTAGACATACTCTAATTGGTTACAATATTAATTTTCAATTATGTTTTTATATATTATTTTCCATTTTTGGGTAAGTATATTATTTTTATTTTAATTTGATATATGTGAATTATAATAAATATATAATTAGTATTTTAACGATTATTTATTATTTGTAAAAAACCATAAATAAAGTGACAGCACATAGCATTAATTTTTCAGGGAAAAAATTCTATACGGATAATGTGGTCTACGTAACATAAATGAAACCTGAAGAGAAGATGCTGATGTGGCATCATCACATTTTCTTTTTTACTATATTTTTTAATTTCAACATTAATTGAGTTGGAATCTATATCATGAATTTAACTAAATATCTTTAGTATTATTTCAAAAAATTGAAACATTTTAATTTTTTAATTATTAATGAAATTTAAATATTATTTAAAGTAATAAAAAATTTAAAATAATTTATTTTCTCAATACTCTTTATTTTTTTATTCATTAGAAGATTTAATGGGTGAAAAATATGATGAGCTATAAAATAAAAATTAATTTTTTTTCTAACTTATATAATCAGTAAAGTCTCACTATTAAGGAAATTTTACTATGAAAATAATTTTTTTATTTTTCTTTATGAACTATTTTTTTTTCCTATTAAAAATGTATGAATATAAAATAATTGATTTTTTCCTAAATTAAAGATAACTCAGATTATGTATTTTTGAATATTTAATATTTTTGTGGTCATGAAGACAAAATCGATGGCTTTATGGCTTAGTTATGATTTATCAAAATTGATGAAAATAAGATTTTAAGAAAAAATTACTATAAAATTAAGACAAATTTCTGATTAATTATTTCCATAATCCATAGTTCCATGCCCATAGTCACAAAGTAGTAGGACCCACTTTTTACAAACAGACAAGGCAATTACAACAACAACACGCCCTCTTTATCTTAGTAGCCTCGTTTTGAGAATCTTCCTACGAGTTGCTCTTGCCACTATCGTCCATCGGCGATTTGCTTCTTCAAAATTTTCAAACTCGCCGATTTTTTACATCTCCTCCGGTCAACTTTTCCCTGCTACGCTCCTCTCCCTACGCGCCTTTTTGGCCTTTTCTTTTAAGACATCCTTGTCCTTGTCATTATTTTCCATGTCCATTTAAGGAGTGATACGACAGCGGAACGCGTGATTTCACGCGTCATTTGAACTCTCTCTTGCCTTTTTCACACCGCCTTGAACGCCAGCCTTTAAGAATCATTTTCTCTTGTTATTTTCTCACTTGGAGACTTTTTCTTCTCTTGCTGGTTCTTCATCCCTCTGGTTATCAGATCTGTAGCTTTGCTCGGTCATGTCTACAACGACGTCGTATTGGTGTTACAGATGCACACGTTTCGTCACCGTTTTGGTCTCTGAAGAGACTAACGACGTTATCTGTCCTCACTGCGACGGTGGATTTATCGAAGAGATCGGAACCAATACACAATCGGAAAATCCTCAACGTCGATCTATGTACATGTTATCGGAAAACAACGGTAGAAATCGTCAGGACTCCGATCGGATTCCGACCTTGAGATTCCGTCGAAATCGCCGCAACGCCGGAGATCGTTCTCCGTTTAATCCAGTTATTGTTCTCCGTGGAACCGCTCCCGAGGAAAACGAAGAAGGAAGCAGCTACGAGTTTTACTACGATGATGGTACTGGGTCGGGTCTGAGGCCCGTTCCGGCTAGCATGTCTGAGTTCTTGATGGGATCCGGATTTGACCGGTTACTTGAACAGTTGGCACAGATTGAAGTGAATGGTTTTGGGCGGGTAGGAAATCCGCCGGCGTCGAAAGCGGTGGTGGAGTCGATGCCGACGGTCGAAATAACAGAAACTCATATAATAGCAGAGTCTTACTGCGCTGTGTGTAAGGAAGCGTTCGAGTTGGGCGATGAAGCACGTGAGATGCCATGTAAGCATATATACCATCCAGATTGTATTCTTCCTTGGCTTGCAATGAGAAATTCGTGTCCAGTTTGCCGCCACGAGTTACCGGTGGATCAACAAGAAACCGAGAATTCGGAAGAATCGGAAGAGATTGTGGGTCTAACTATATGGAGGCTACCAGGCGGTGGATTTGCAGTAGGGAGATTCAGTGGAGGAAGAAGAGGAGCAGGAGGGGAAAGGGAGTTTCCCGGTGTGTTTACAGAAATGGATGGTGGGTTTAGTGGAAGCGGTGGCACTCCCAGACGGGTTTCATGGGTGAGTAGAACAAGTAGACGGCGGGAGAGCGGTGGCGGTGGCGTTAGAAGGGTATTTCGTGGGTTGGTTTCGTTTTTGAGGAGGATTAGATCCAATTCTTCTTCTTCTACTAGTGCTACTTCAAATTTGCATAATGATAATGAATCTGGTTCAATCAGTAGAAGTTCAAGCCATTCAAGTTCTGGGTTTGGTAGATATGTAAGCAGAAGAAGAAGAGGATTGGATTTGGAAGTTGAAAATGGTACTGACAGGTGGTGATTGTACTAAAAAGGTCCGTTTTTTTCTTTATTTTTTTTTTAATTCTAAATGAATGTGTATAGAATTAAATTAAACAGGGTAAAATTTTGAATTGAATTTTAGTCCTTGTCTTGTTCTTTTCCCTAATGGAGGCTTGCCAACAAGAATCTTTATAATATTAATCAAACGGGTACACAAAAGAAAACATTGCTTGCCTCCTCTTATGGCAAAATTTTGTTGGATGGGAAAAGATTAGGAGAATGTTCAAATGTAGAAGAAAAGAAAAAGAATATCTGTAAGCTTAATTGTTTTTCTTTTTTTGAAATTCATTCTATGAGAATATGGTTTCTTTGATAAAAAGTTACATGCTTTCATTTTAATTGAAAGATTCAGAAATGGCGACATTCATCTTGTTGTTTTTCATTTACACTAAATGTGAAATTAAAATTCATATTTGTTTGGGGGTAATTATGGTGATCTGCTAGTTTAATGTTGATGATGATGAGATGTCTGATCTATTTTGGTTGAGAAAATGATGAGCTCCTGGAATTGTGGCCATTTTTAGCTCAAAAAGCACCAGGCCACTAATTTTATCATGTGCCTAGTTTTAAGAGCTCCTTTCACTATTCCTTTTCCCCTCTCTTCATCATAGTTGGTGACCAAAACGTGGCTGTGTAGCTCAGCAGTGAAAACCCATCAACCAAAACCATTTATCTTTTTTTGCATAACAGTAAAATCAGCTGGACAAATAATCTTGTTGCTGAATTATTACTAGTAGTTCTTCTAACCCTAATTGATGCTTATAATATCCAAATCTCTCTCTCTATCTAAATTTTAATCATCATAGAGCTAAATTAAGATGTAGAGGTGGATTTGGCTGGGATTGCAGTGCTTCCATGAGTGGAAATGGCTCGTAGTTTCATATTCTTTGACTTGTCTATTCAAAGCCAGCTAACGTGGGGTTTGATTTTTCAACTCATTCCTAGTTGTGAGATTTATATATATTAGCAATAGATAAATTTTTAATATTACCATTACTGGATCCAAATAGGATTTGAGAGAGTACAGTGATTTTTAATAAATCAAATTTAAAATTTTAGATATTAAAATTTAAATATAGAGAATAGCACTCTATATATAGAAGGAAATAGTTTTCTTCTCTTTTTTTTTTTACTGTAATTAAACTCAGACATCTGAATTTCGAAGCTCCAGTAATCATCTGTCCTGAGGTACAAACTTGTCTGAATTCGGTCTATGGTGGACTCATAAGAACATACCTATATCCGGTCTATAGTCTATTGGTGGATTCCCAAGGCCAAGGCCTTATTCAGAATAGTAGAGATTTTAATGAAACATTAAACACTCTAAACTTTAGCTTTTAATTAAAAATTTTTTTATATCTCTAAATTGAGATAATTAAATAATTAATACACTTTTCATTCCATTTAATAATTAAATATGCATATTGAAAAATTAGTTAACAAAAATTATTTTACTATTTTCTATCCCTAATTAATTAAGATATTAATAAAAATTATTCATTTAACGAATAATTATAAAAATTATTATGTAAAAAATAATTATTTATATTTTTAAATTTGAAAATCTTACAACATTTCGGGACATTCAAAAAAAAAAAAACAAATAAACAAAATGGGATAGAAAAAAAAGTGTATTTTTGTCATTTTAAATTAAAAAATTATTTTTATTGAATATTTCTATTTAAATCGGTATATAAATATGTATCAGTTAATGACTATCAGTTACTAAAACAAAAATATTTAGCGGCTAATATTGCTAAACAAATAAAAATCTAAGTGTAAATAAGTCAATTTCTTGGCTCGGAAGGGAAATAATAGAGTTTGATGTTCAAGTATAGAAGTATTAGGCCAACCGTCATATGAATGTTCACGTCTCCTGTCATCCTTACCACTTCTGCAATTTCTTCTGCCTGTGAAAATCTTTTCTCATATTTCCCAACTGCCCATTTGTCAATTACCAAATATTTCAGTAAAGCGGAGCTGTCTGTTAGGATAGCTGCCAAATAAACCTGTCCGGTCTACCAGAAAGATCAGTTCTCCTGCCTTCATAACTTCATAACCAATAAAAAGTTAGATGCCCTATTGTACTTGTACATATATCAATTAGGCCACATTTGGTCAATTGACTGTGCACATAACCTATTATTGGACAGGCCAGGATCTAAATGATTGAATCTCAGATTGGGCGCAAAACAAACTCGGCCCTACCCCTTCCAGCCAAGCCTGGACTGATCATTGGGGCTTAAATTCATATTCAAATATTATCTAATTATAAAAGCATTACGTACATATATAATTATCCCAACCTTTACCTACTTTTGAAGTGAGGACAGCTTCCATTGAGTTGAAGATGATAAGTACATGAATCAACGGTTGTTTAGTTTGAGAGCCACTATTCATTTATACGGTTGATCTTGTTTTAGTTCAATTTTACAAGTTCGAAATTCAAATAGAAGAAATTACAAGTCATATGGTAAAATAGAATCGAGTCTGAGACCTTTTGATCCCAAAGCCTCCACCTTAACTATTAGGGTCAGGCTTCATTGGCTTCGGGGAGATGAAGAGCAATAAAGAGGTGTAGACTCTCCAAAGCAGCAGGCAGACGACAGATAAATATTAACCGTAAAAATGGTAGTGTAAAATATTTATGAAAATACCAACAAAGTATTGATCGAGCTGGTTAGCAACCTTAATCCTTGTAAGGTAGAATATTAGTTTGATTTTTGAAAATGCATTTTGCCAGGAAAGCCAAAAACCTGCTGATTGATTATATATATATATATTTGAAAATATAGATAATTAATTTCAAAAGTGAAATAAGGAACTAGAGCTAATTAGCAAGTTAAAGTACTCCCGTAAATTAATTATAAGCTACGTCAAGTATAAAGATCATTTATGAATACAAAGTCATAGATGGCATTGCATAGCTAGCATGTTATTTTGTTTTTTTTTTTTAATTTTATATTCAGATGAATTATTTGTTTATTACATATTTTTTTTTTTTAAAAAAAGAGAACATTATACAAAAATATACTACCAAATACAATCAATTAAAAAAATGTACACCAGAAATTGTCATATTTTTCATCGACCCCTACCATGCAACAAACACATTCCCATATTCACATAAAGAATTGAGGCTAAATCGCACCAAGCAGGGGAAGAAAAGTGCAAAATGAAAAGAATATAGTGAGTACTGGATTCAAGAACTAGCTCTCAATGTCGGTAGATAAAATATATTTGAAGAGTCCATATTTTGCTAATAGTGATGCAAAAAAACGATTAGAACAGCAAATCCCAACTTGCGAAATTTGTTTATTTACATACTGATTCAAACGTCTCTGACCAAACCAGAAAGATCAAGGCCGCCAGAGTCATGCTCCCTTTTTTTGGGAGAGGATTCTCTTCTAGTATAATCTTCAATAGGTATCCCCTGCCTCATAGATGGCGAGGACGATGGATTCTCCTTGTAGAAGTCCCCAAAAGTATCCGAGAAGATACTCCTCATCTGTTGAGCTGCTTCAAAGAAACGGTTGATTTCACCAAGGAAATAACGGTCAAGACCTTCAATATCACTTCGAAGCCCCGGGAAGCCAAAAGGAGAATCATCCAATTTGCCTACTGTGGAAGACCCTTTAACCACCAGGTCTGTAACATCATCTTCAGTGTATTCCTTGTTTGACTTCAGCACTTCAACAGGCCTAATAGAAGCAAACGATAAATATTGACAAAATGAAGACATACAAGTAAAATACACTTCAACTATGATCAAAGTTATGAAATAAAATATTGAATATCAAATCTTTCAACTTCATTATAGAAGCTGCAATTACCTTCAGATCCATTTGGATACAAAAGCATTTGAAACAAATGGGTATTTCAATTTGACATTACGTTGAATACTTGTGAATTGTCACCTAAAACACAAGTCGAAATCCAATGCTCAACTATCCCAATATGCCCTTAGAAAATTCAAACCAAAATAAATTTAACCACTCATTTCAAGCTTTTAGCGTCCTCCAAAATATTCCCTACAGTAAGAATTAACTCAATTCAACAAAGCAAAACCCTAAATCATTAGAAGCATAATGTCACATGTCTATCATAAGGATCAGTTCCATACTTGATCAACCCCCCAAAATGATCACTTCTAACAAAATGCTACACGTACTTTCTCACAAATGCATCCTGAATTTACCTCGCCCTTCCCATCTTGTGTTATCACTTGCAGCAATTTCATCTTCCATTTGCAGTTTGACTACTCAAAATGCAGCAATACCTTTTCTTTTATAGGGAAAAACATCCCAGATCCCGAAGCCCATTAACACACAAAAATCAATAGATAACCTTAGACGAATGGTGAATCTAAATAAAGCAACTCACGTTACACCTAGACAGAGATAAGATAATTGGTTTGACCTCATAAGCGACCAGAAGTTCAACATCTACCCTAAATTCAAAGGAGATATGAAAGCTATTAAAAATCTAAAACCCAGGAACACATGGGGCAAATAATGATGCACTAAGCATTAAAAAAAAAAATAAAAAAAAAAAAAAAAAAAAAAAAAAACCTAATTTCATTTCTTCGAAATCCTGATCCTCTTTTTTCAAATTATAATCAATTACCTAATTAGCTGCTCAATAATTAAAATCGCATACTAAATTAGGAAAATATAAAAGAACCTAGAGAAGAATTAGATGCTCAATTGAGAGAGACGGAGATAGAGAGAACTTACTCTCCAAGGCATTCTCGAAGAATCTCTTCAGTTTTCTCGCACTTTCTAACGAATTTTCCAGGCTCCACCTCCTCCGTCTTGCACTGCGATTTCACCACCTTCCTGGTGGAGCATACCTTATCAGAAGAAGGCGAAGAAGAATCATGGTAGGATGGCGTATTGAGCCCATCTGGCTCGGAGTCTCTCCAAACCCACCCCATTTTCCAGTCACTCTGCTTCTGGCGAAATCCAGAATCTATAAATAAGTAGTCTATTTGTCTTGATTGGGCGTTACGTTTGCTTTGCTCTGTGACTTATATACAAGACAGGCGTATACCGGAGTCGCACGGTGGGATCGTGTGCACCCACCCACAAAAGGAAAATCTTAACGACAAGATAAAGTTGTCGTTTCTGGAGCTTTTAGAAAACCACGAGAGATACAAGTGGTGTTTGGAAGTATAAAATGTGAAGGAGATAATTGCAATTTAGTGTATGAACTTTTTGAAATTTTCTATTTTAGGGTATGGGCAAAAAAATTTTACAATTTGATCTAATTAACAATTAAGTGATGATCTAATTAACAATTAAGTGAAATTTGCATATACGAACAGCCGAAATCACTGTAGGACGACTCCGTTCCACCTCTTCATTTTTTAATATTTAGAGTACGAATGAAAAAATTTTACAATTTGATTAAATTAATAATTAAGTGAAATTTGCATGTATGAGCAGCTAGAAATCACTGTAAGACTATTGCGTCGTAACTTGTCACTTTTTAATTATTGATTTTGTGCCAAATAGGATGCCATGTAAGCTCCACGTGGATTAAAAACATTAATAAAGTGAATTGGCAAAAGAAAAAAAAAATCCTTTTCTCTATCTCAACACTTTTCCTTCTCTTCTTTCTAATCAAAGGGGAAAAAAAAAACTCTAGATCTATGATTTATTCTTAAAATTTTTCTGTTTAAATTCTAATAAATTATATAAACAACATATCATTTTCTCCGTCTCCCATTCTTATTCTTAGAAAAAAAAAAAAAAAAGAGAAAGAAGCAGAGATCTGCCTATAAATCCATAGCTACAATTCTTTACAAAACCAAATGAGGTAACCATGTCTGCTTCTCTAACCTTAGAAGGGCAGAGTTGCTACAGGAGAGTTTTAGGTCTTTCACTCGACAAATTTGCAGAAGACGTTGTACGGTGAAAGCACTCTCATCTCATCTCTGCCTGCAAATCTACTCTCAATAATGCTGTAAATCTAAATCGCAAGTTTCACCGGCTATTTAACAATTAATTTCGGTCGAAGTAATTAACAATTAATTTCCAGTCGGAGTAACTTCACTGATGTGCCCCATATATCTCATTCTAACGCAATGTTTTATCTTGCTTGTGATGGAATTGATGTGAAGTATAATATCTCTATCTGTTTTTCTTTTTTTGAAGGTCATGATTTCCCTCATAGTCATTGTGCTTAGGCTATATAAATTCACTTTTCTCTACTTACATTTTACATTTACATTAGATTTATGTTTTTCTATTTTGTATGTTTGGTTTGTTTATATTACTGTATTTTAAGTTGAAAGCAGCTATATCCAGCCTGCATACAATATGTTTGTTATAAAGTCTAATAGACTTTGTTTGTATGTTTTTATAATGCTTTGAATTCGATGCTTTGATTATGGCCATAGAATCCATCGTAAATTTCATTGCTGAAAGATAATTTTGTGACATGGAGCAGCAGATGATGGAGAAATTATGAAAATTGATGCTTTCATGGTCTCATTCGCATTTTTTGGACTAATTTAAAGAGAGAGATTGAGTACATTGGAGATTTAAGAACCCTAACCCTATAGGAAGTAAATGAGGATAATATGGTCATTTTCCATTTTCACGGTTTTTTTTAATTCACGTGGCATCCTATTTGACGCACAATCAGCAATTAAAAATAGAAGAGGTGGGACCCAATCATTCAACAATGATTTCTGATTATCTGTGAGGCCAAATTTCACTCCATTGATAAAAAATTAAAATTTTATTAATTAAATTATAAACTTTTTCATTCATATATTAAATTAGAAAATTTCTGAAATTCCATGCACTAAAATTACAACTATCCCAATGTGAAGTCCATGAAGTGTAAACTTTATGACTATAGGAAAATTCATAAAATTCTCAAATTTTATTATTTGGTTGAAAAATAAAATTAATGGATTCCATTATTATTTTTGAAATAAAATTAAATAGTTTAATTATATCATTAATATAAAACAATAAAATTTACTAAAAATGTAGGATTTCTCTATTTTCATGATTGAATTTATCAATTTCACAGATTGTGATGTTTTTTTTCATCCAAATAAAAGAATTCAGTAAATTAATACAATGGTTAAATTCAACCACTCATATCTATTACTCCAAATGACTTTTAAAAGAATTTTATAAATCCTTAATTTTTTTATCAATAATATAATTTAAACCATTCAACTTTATTCTAAAAAATATTAATAATATAATTAAAATAAATGTTTTTCCGTATCTAAACTAATCAATAATCGAATTTTTAAAATAACTATAAATCCAATTGAAATGAATCGATTATATTTAATTTCAGATTAAAAATCGAGTATTGCTATGCCAATAACAACCCAAGAGGACTTGCAAATTATAAAACTTGGTGTATGAGTGGTGCTACAAACAAAGCCAATCCAAATAAATGTAAAAAATATCATGTTAAAATAAAAATTTATCTTCCATTGGTTTGGTGTTTGCAATGGGTTAATATGTATAAATAATTATTTTTCATATTTTTTATACGAGTAAAAGATGGATTTTTTTTATGCTCCATTTGAGATAAAAAAAATTGAAATTACGAATTTTATGTTTGTAAAAAGTTTAAAATTGAAAATTTGCTAAAAAATTTTAAATCAGGTAAATTTATCCTTTTTTTTTTTATTGGTAACACTAGACCTTATTTAAAAGGTTTAGTGCCTTATCTCGTTGCACCAATTAGTAGTAGTAAACTCTTTGAATCTTTTTAATATAATTTTATTTAGTTATAAAAGAAAAATTAAATTTATTTTTATTAAAATATAAAAATTTAAATTTATATAAATTTTTTTTAAAATTTTGTTGAGGTCAATTGGGATGAAAGATTGGAAAGGTGGATTGCTGAGTCGTGGCCATGGTTGCATTGGAGTCAAGTTGACGTGTCAACCTCTAGAGTACTCTTGAACATTAGACTATAGCCACTATAAATACTGAAAAAATCAATTTGATTTCTGGCACTGTAAGTTAATTATTATAAGCACGAAGGGACAGGATTCGGACTCGATTAACAACTCCAGCACTAAACAGCAACAACATCAGACACCTACCTCTCTCTCTCTCTCTCCGTGGCATTTCTTCGGTTTCGCTTCTTCATTTTACTCGGTTATCTTTGTTGATTTGGCCTTCCATTTGACTGTAACTCCATTTCTCGATCTGCATTTCGGTGAGTTCCCTTCTGATCCATTTCCTGCTTTAATATTTTGATCGGTTCGGAAGTTTTCTTTTATTTTGCGTTTTCATCTGATCTTTCTCTCATTTATTTTCAGTTGTTATCTTTTTTTTTTTTAATTAGGTTGTTCGAATTTTAATTAATTATTAATATAAATATGGTTGTATTGTTATTGTTTTTAATTGGCTCTGCCTCTGGCTTTGTTGAGTTGAGTCTGTTGAAGAAGATGAGATGCAGGCGACTCCACTGTCCAACGCAGTGCTTATCGCAAACGAACAGTCGTTTTCTTCAAACTGCATCACAATGCAGTTCTGTTTCGATGAAATTGCGTATGTTTGAAGAAGTTATCTGACAGGAGAATTGTCATTCTGGACAATTAGAAAAAAGGAGTTGTCGTTCAAAAAATGAACACGACAATCAAAAAAGGGTTGTTGTTCAGAGCATAAACACGACAATTACGGCTCAACTTGGGTGGTCCTTCAGTTCGACCTAAAAAAGGTTCTTAGTGAACCGCCTGGTCGTTTAGTTCTTAGCTTATTGGAAACCATTGTTGTTAGCTCACGCGAAACTGCCGAAGCTGCCTAGAATCAGAATGCCATAGTTCCGAAACCTAAGCTTTTTTGTGAAAAATTAAACGGAATTTTACTATAGAGGCTCAGTTTCTGTTTTATATCGCATTTGCATCTTTGAATTCGACTCAAATTGTGGGTGATGCACTAATTTTGATATTCATTAAGAATTCTACGGATTTTGCAGATCTAAACGAGCATTTCGAATTGGGTTCTTGAAAGCTTTATGCTACAATGAGTTTCGTTTTTCGAGGTTCAAGAGGAGATATAGAAAGCGGATTTACAAGCTTTATGCCTGAACGCCCTACTGCAGTAATCCATAATCATCTGCCCTTTATAGTTTTGCATAATATGTTGTGCCTTATCATTAATTGCAAACTGACTTTTCTTTCTTCTTCTTATCAGCGCATTCATGCAGGCCGGCCTGTTAATTCAAATTCACTGGCTTTTCTTGTTACAGGTAATTTTCTTTTGCTTCCTCTTTTATTTATTGTTTCGAATTTCATATTTTTTAAAGTTTACTGCTAGTTTGTTACAATTTTTAACCCAAAACTCCCCATATTTGCATTTTAGCAGTTCTTTTACTGTTCATGATTTTGAACTCTCATCAAATATCACCAAACTTCTTGGTATGTACTGCTTAATTTTGTGTCTAACTTGGAATTTACTTGGTGTTTCTGATAAAATGTGGGAGTAAGAGTAGCTTTTATGCTTTTGTAGCTTTGGCTTGTTGTGGGTGTGTTCTTGATGGCTACAAGCTTGCGAATGTATGCGACTTGTCAACAACTTCAAGCTCAGGCACGGGCTCATGCTGCTGCTGCCAGTGGCTTGTTGGGTCACACTGAATTGCGATTACATGTGCCACCATCTATAGCTTTTGCAACAAGAGGTCGATTACAAGGACTTAGGCTTCAGCTTGCTCTTCTTGACCGTGAATTTGATGACCTAGGTATGGTGCTAGCTTTTCTTGTGGAACGTAAAATGTAGTTGTCTTGGATTTTGAATGTGCATGTGCTGACAATTATTGTTACTTCTTGGTGGGGGCAGATTATGAAACTCTGAGAGCTTTGGATTCTGATAATGCTTCTACAACTCCTTCTATGAGTGAGGAAGAGATAAATGCCTTGCCTGTTCACAAGTATAAGGTCCCTGCCCCAGAGAAGTAAGTTGGAATGATATCTTACTGGTCATAGTTTCTAGTGACACAATAAGTTGACTAATTTCTTTCTTTCTTTCTTTCTTTCTTTTCCCCTTTTGATGCTAGTGCTAACACATCACAGCAGCAGGCATCATCTTCTTCAGTTCCAACAGAGGTATGTATTCTTTTTTTTCATATTCATAAATTTGATTATATCATCAATGAGAAAAATGCAATGTGATTCTGCTCCTATTTTCGACTTCTTTTTATGATGGTTGATCATTGGTGTTTTACTTGTGTGGTAATTATTTATTTGTGATGCCCTATCTATTATCATTATGTTAATTTGGACATGCTGGACAGAATTTGGTTTCGATGTGGTGATGGTGATGAAACATGTACATATGCTGCTCTTGGCTCTTAAAGACACTTCATTGACCTGCCCATTCAGTTAACATTGTCAGTTTATCATTGTGGTTATGGTGATATCTATCAGGGATGATGTAAAATAGGTTGTCTCAATCTATGGCTACCTCTAGAGGGCATTTTTAATTCTTTATATTACCAAAGAATCCTTCTCTAGTAGGTCTTGTGGTGTTGCTTTCAGGTTTCACCACTTGACTTTGTGAAATGTCTGAATTAAGACTATTTATTTTATACGATATGTTCTTTTGGGGTTCATGATTTATGCAAAAGCATATGATGCCATAGTTTCTAAAAAATTGACTTTTTGATGTAAAATTGTTAGTTACAGGAAGAACAGAATGACAAGAACATACAAAATGTATTCAACCAAAATTGTGGCTAGAAATCCTGGTTTTTGGATTCAAAATCATGAAAGTTGAATGCCCATGGTAAAATCACATGAGATCTAAAATGATAGTTGGTCCTGAAATGATATGGTCCTTTGCCATGAATAACTCCAGCATTTACAAGTGATTAAACAAATTGATCTATCTTTCTCACTGTTTTCAAGGGAGTTATATATCATCTGATAAGAAAAACCACCTGTATACTCGTACATACCTAAGTTGACTTTGGCTATAGAGATTTAGTACAGGCATGACATCTGATTCTATTGGGGTGGGATGAAATTTATTGAAAATTTTCTGCTTTTACTTCTCTTTTTTGTGCATAAACATTGATGATTGATTCTTGATTTTTCCAGCAGATGAAGCAAGACTCTAATAAGGCAGATGGGAATGTGAAGGCTTCAGAAGATGAATTAACATGCTCTATTTGCTTGGAACAAGTTAACGGGGGGGAACTTGTTCGTAGTTTGCCATGTTTGCATCAGGTGCATCCCCTGCTCCCTCATCTTTGTAACCATAACATATCTGTTATCTAAAAATCTTTTATTTTATTTGAGGCAGTATGTGATTTCTTCAAAGTTCCTGTGCATGCATTTTTTGAACTTGATTTTGAAATTTTTAGAAATTACTCATTTTTATAATATTATTGCAAATGTTACTTCTCTGCAACCATAACTTATGGGCCAATGATCTGGTTTGTGGTTCACCACGTATTGTTAACTGTCAGATGATTGCGATATCTACTTTTTATCCTAAACAACAGCTATATCTTCTGTTACCCAAAATGAACACCTTTTCTTCTCAATTATTTTGGCTTTTCACGCTTTTCATTAAAATAGTGGTACTGACATAGCCTAATAATTGTTATTGTTTTGATTTCTTCCTATGCTGCCATAATCCGCCTTTTGATGCATATTGGTCTCTTGTTTATTATTTCCTTGTGATGGGAATCTGTAAATACGTAAGTTCTTATTTTCATAATTAATGGATTTACATGATAAAACATTATACCTATAGTGTTTAGTTAGCTAATCTGAATTTAACCTTCTAATACTTTAACAGTAACCTTTCGGTGGTAAATGGTTGTATTTTGATGTGTATGGGTTTAAGGTATATGTAGCTTGATAACTAGAATGGCTTTCTCGCTTGCAGTTTCATACTAATTGCATCGATCCATGGTTGCGTCAACAAGGCACATGTCCAGTATGTAAATTTCGGATGGGTACAGGATGGCAGGAAAGCAGAGAGAGTGAATCAGACGGTTCAGACATGGTTTAATGACTGCTCCCAAGCAATGTAATATGTATAGATCATTATATTAAGTACATCTACCTTTTTGTAATTTTTGACACGAACAAATTCCGGTTACATATGTAAATGATCTAACCGTTGTTTAATAATAGAGAATGAAGCTTGCTTTTCCCTACCTACTGCTACTGCACGTTGCCTATTATGAAATTCGCAACTCTTGATGTCACATAATTAAAATAATATGAATATATATCCTCATGTATGTGCGTAGTTGATGAAGTCACTGCATATCCTTTCTTTATTTGTTATTAACTTGTCAAATTCTTTTTCTGCTTTGGTGTAGTAGGAGGGTGGTCAAGATTTGAAATCAGGACCAGCCTGAACCAGGCGGTCCGAACAAAGTAGAACCGCCAGCTCAGGATTGAACCTTTGTTTGGACGAAGAATTAAAATATTTATATTAGCCTCCTCCTGGTACTGTATCCTAGTCTAATGATGTATATATATTTAGCAAATGAACTTCATTATAGAACTGGCGCCTGGCGGGGATCTGCACGGGCTGTATAGAGTTGCAATATACTGTTTCTATTGTTGATAAGTTCCTAGATGGCACGACCAAATAGCAGTAATATACATATATATACACTGAAATTCTTAGTTTTTGTTGATAATGAAATGTTTATATATAATAATATCCTTGTCCATTAAAAAAAAAAAAAAAAAAATTATCTTCGCATCAAAGAGAAAGGGAGAAAACAGGTTGTGTACCAAAATTGGCCCTGTTAGATAAGTTGACTTGTTATTTTTTTTTAAAATTTTATTCAGAATATCTCTCTCTATATTCTTTTATTTATATGTTAAACAAGAGGTTACTCATAAAATGAGGCTCCCCACAGTCCATATTCTATAATTTTCATTGTATTATACCAAATTTAAGACTTCTAATTATTTGTGAATTTTAAAGTGCACGTAAGAGAATTTATTTGTTTTGAAATGGTGATTGAAGTATATAATTTATAGTCTTGGTTGTATGTAAAAAAGCTTCTTCTTCTTCTTTATCTTCTTCGTCTTCTTTTTTTTTTTTTAACTGTAAGGTTACGTTCTAGTTTATTGTACCTACATTCAGTGTATGGGCATGCTTCACAGTATTGTTGTGATGTAAAGGAGAGTATTTCTGATTATAAAAAAAAGAGAAAGAAATAGTGATATTTTTAAAACATATTTTTAATATTTGTTGAAGTTTTTTTTTTTTTTTTTTAAATTATGTCTTGCTTCTGATAGTCTCAACGGTAGGCATTTTGATGCGTTGATGGGATTGTGTCTTGCGTAGTACAACATTACTACAATCTTGGAAAGTCAACACTGTACTACAAAGAAGCAAATTATTGGATGTATCTGTAAGAGTTTGTATGCTTTTTATATCCCTCTTAGCATATAACTAATGCAAACCCTTCCAACCCAAGAAAGGAAACTCCATGGCTCATTCCCAGAAAACTCCCAAGTCAACCCTATTCATTATTTCTCTTATATTTCTTCAATTCTCCTTGATCAAAGGCCATGGAGGTGATGATCATGAAGATGGTAGTAACAATGAGGAAACAGATTTGCATGCAAAAGGGTTAATCTTGGTGAAAATTTGGTGCTTAATAATTCTTTTTGTAAGCACTTTTGTGGGTGGTGTCTCTCCATACTTTTATAGATGGAATGAGAATTTCCTTCTTTTGGGTACTCAATTTGCTGGTGGGGTTTTTCTTGGAACTTCATTCATGCATTTCTTGAGTGATTCTAATGAGACTTTTCAAAGTCTTACGGCCAAAGAATACCCTTTTTCTTTCATGTTAGCGTCTTCTGGGTATCTCTTGACTATGTTGGGTGATTGTATATTGATGTTGGTCACAAAGCGTAGTAATAACCATAGAGAATCTAGAGTAGTGCAAGTTGAAGAAGGAATAGCAAATGATAATAAGGAAGCAATTGAAGCTCATGAGCTCAACCCAGTTTTCTTGAAGACCACTTCTATTGGTGACACAATATTACTAATTCTTGCTTTGTGTTTTCATTCAGTTTTTGAAGGTATTGCTGTTGGAGTTGCAGGTAAGTTAATTGTTTCTTTTTCACTTCTAATTGTTGAAGGTATATGTTAATTAACTTTCATAGATCTGATTAGGTTGAGCTACTACTAATTAACAATCAATTAATGTATTATTGGTTTAATCACTATCCATTTTCTTTATGTTCTGAAAAAGGTACTATTTCCATATAGTTGATCGCCCATCTACATAGAATAATTGGATCTTCCTATATCAAAAGGCCTTATATATAAATTTACCCCTTAAATTTATGCAATTTTTCTTGTAGCACCCTCAAGTTTGCCGAGACCTATTATAACTCACACTTTCACACTTCAATAATAACTATGCTACTCTTTTAAAGTTATTTCAGTTCAGCGATAATCACGGTTATTACTAAAATATGAAAATATAGAGTCATGATAGGTACTCCGCAAAGTTGAAGGTGTCACAAAATAAATCGCGTAAATTTTAGTGGCAAATCTATGCATTTTGCCGATGTCAAAATAAAAATGACACAATTTTCGTGAACTATTGACAAATGACCTAATTATCTCTTTCATTTGAGTTACTTCTATGTTTAGAATAACTTAATTTCACATATAGTTTCTTCTTGTGGTTTATACTTTATATGTATGTAGAAAAATTAATTACCCAAGCTTGAGTTGCTAGTCTCTTATATGTATGTGTATATATGACAAATGACCTAGTTTTCTCTTTATAGATACTAAGACAGATGCATGGAGAAATCTTTGGACAATATCATTGCACAAAATCTTTGCTGCCATAGGAATGGGAATTGCACTTCTTAGGATGCTTCCTAAGAGACCATTGACATTAACAATGGCATACTCTTTTGCCTTTGCTATTTCAAGTCCCATTGGAGTAGGGATAGGTATTGCTATTGACGCTACAACTCAAGGCCCAGTTGCTGATTGGGTTTATGCTATTTCTATGGGACTTGCTTGTGGGATTTTTATTTATGTTGCTATCAACCATCTAATAGCTAAAGGTTACAAACCACGAGCTAATTTGTTCTTTGACACTCCATTCTTCAAGTTTCTTGCTGTTCTTCTTGGTGTGGGAGTTATTGCTGTTGTTATGATTTGGGATTAACTAATTTCTTAAGTTGTCTTGTGTTTATTATATGTTACATAGATTGTATGGGGAGAGGTGAATTACTTTCAATAAGAGCATCTCTAATGCCAATATAGGATATGATTGATGTGTCATATGGAACAAAAGGTGTGAATATATATTCATAGATGTTGAATTTTTTTTACATCTCAGTTTGATATATCAAATAGACATAGCATCAGAGAACATTTTTTTTTTTAAATTTCCATTTTACTGATGTGCTAAATTTTTTCATTTTTCACGTAATTAGTGCTGTAAAAAATGATTTGTTGTTATAATAAGCTGAATTACATCAAATTAATCAATATTTTGATTTTGTTTGAGAAATGTAGAGGATATACTTAGGAGTAGACTGCAAGGAGTGTGGTTGTTGCACCCATAAATTCAAACACACCTAGCAGTTGCTTAGTGTACTCCTTTAATTAACTCTGTTGGCTGTGGTGACTTCATGACTAAGCTTGAGTGATTAATTGTTTATTTACAGAAAATAACTTACTAAACAACCTAATCATTTATGCCATCCCTTTCTTGCTTGGAAGAAAGTTGATCCAGTGTCTTGTCTATTTTCTTGGCTTTAATAACATCTTAAGGCTCTGTTTGGTTGTTTCTTATTCAATCTCTAACAAATTTACAAGTCCACTTAGCCATTCATCCATGAACATGATTAGAATATATATTGGCTTTAATTCATTGACAAGAATTAATTTTGTTTATATATATAATTCCTATTATGGTCCAATATTCAATATGTTCTTCGGTTTAAAAAAAAGTGATTTAAATTTTACGAATTCAATTTTATGAATTTAAATATTATTAAATCAAATTCTGTGAAGATAAGTTATAAGATTAAACAATTCAAAGATTATGACAAAATTATCTGTCTTCTTAGACTACTATAATTATTATATTAATGATATTTTAGAAAATAAAAGTAAAATGAATTTTTAATTTTTAAATTTATTTTAATTATAAAAAAAATATATTGATGGCTGGTTCTTATTGTTTTTCAGATATTACAAATGTAATAGAAGCATTCGACGATAAAAGGATAATTTTAAAATCATCGTCTCATTGTTATTAAGAACAAATTAACTCAAATGATTCTATTTCTCAATCTTTTTGAGTTGCTCCTACTGAACTAAGAGGTCCAAAAGATTGTGGAAATGATAATTAATAATTAATGCAATTCAAATAATTTTTATCTAACTACAAGAAATTAGCCGCAGATTAGTGTTTTGCCAAGCTTTTTGACATGGCAATTAGGGAGTGCAGTGGGTTGCATGTCTTTTCTTAGAGCCATTCGTACAGGCGAAGTATTTAGGAATTTGCTTAGTTTGGTAGAGTGAAGTTTCTCCCTGCATGCAACCAACTTTGTCTTTTACAGTAAATTTTCATGAGAAGGATTTCCATGAAAAGGGTTTCTTTGGTGAAGTAAAGAAAGCAAATTGCTACGACCTTTCGATCAAAGCTAACGATAGGAGAAATTTAATGTCCGAGGATAAAGAAGGGTCCACTATTACAAGGACAGACAAATCAAATAATTAACTTTGATTACACTCTAAATTTTATCTTATTACCTGATTAAACCCTAAAAAACCAAACACACCCTTTATATTAACCCATATAAAACACCCTCTTCACTGATCTTACTGATATCATATTATTAGAACACCAAGAGAATTGAATTAGCTGATAACAAGTTCTTGCCCATTAACTAAGCAGATATGGGTGCTTCAGTTCCTTTACTGGCACCATTTCTTGTAGCACTTCTATGGACTCTTCCTCCTGTTGCCATTGCGGGGATTACTAGGCACTACAAGTTTAATGTATGTAATGTACTAATTAATTGAGCTTTCTTTCATTAGAATTTATCGGATTAAATTGAGTTTCTAGGTCGGAGAAGTATAGGATATTATGCATTTGTTTGTGTTTTTAATTGTATTGTTCTTGATATGTCATATTCTTGCAGATAGTATCGACCAATGTCACAAGATTGTGTACTACAAAAAGCATGGTGACGGTGAATGGCCAGTTCCCTGGGCCTAGGATTGTTGCAAGAGAAGGCGATCAACTTCTGGTGAAGGTGGTCAATCATGTTTCTAGCAATGTCACCATCCATTGGTATGAAAAACCATTATTGTAAATCTTCTATATATGTCTATATTAATGAATGAAATATGAAATGTAAATCTTCTAACAATGAAATAAAATTTAAACCAATGTATTAAGATTTGAAATATGCAATGTTAAACATTTGCTTATTATAATTCATGTTATGTGATTAAAACAGGCATGGGATTCGACAAATTCAGACAGGATGGGCAGACGGACCTTCATATGTCACACAATGTCCTATTCAAACAAACAATAGTTATGTGTACAATTTCACAATTAGAGGACAAAGAGGAACTCTTTTATGGCATGCTCATTTCTCATGGCTTAGAGCTACTGTTTATGGACCCATTGTCATTCTCCCTCCAAGAAATTCTTCCTACCCATTTCCCAAACCCTACAAGGAATTCACAATCTTGCTTGGTAATTCTAATTAATTTATGAATCCTCTTTTTTAATTGGATGAAATGAAACTGAATCTCTAAATTACATTCGAATTAACATTTAAATCTCTTTATATTTGAAAAATAATTATAACGTCTTTAATTTATACTTCCGTCTCATTATTTAGTCATTCCGTTCGAAAAATGAGCTATTTACCGTTAATTAGATATGTTTTTTAAGTGAAATATGTTCACTTTTTAGGTAGAAAAAATTTATTCTTTGGACAGAAAGCGTAATAGTGAGATAAATGATAAGTTAAAGATATCGTAGTTATTTTTCAAATGTAGAAAGAATTAAACGTCACCAAAATAATTTAGGCATCTAGTTATGCTTTACTCTTTTTAATTTCTTGCATTGACTTTACATTCTTATAGCTTCTCTAACCCTAATTAACCACTAATCAACTTTATATCATTCAATTAACTACAGGAGAGTGGTATAATACTGATCCTGAAGCCATCATTAATCAAGCTTTGCAAACGGGAGGTGCACCTAATGTCTCTAATGCCTACACTATTAATGGGCTTCCAGGCCCATTATATAATTGTTCTGCAAATGGTACTTTACATTATTACCTTACGTTTAGGGACTTGGTTATATTTTACCCTTAGATAATATTCATTAAGTAAAGTCATTCCAGTCGTTTTTTTTTTTTTTAATTTTTACTGAAGAAAAGGCCTACACATGAACAATTTCATGCAGATACGTACAAATTAACAGTGAAACCAGCGAAAACATATCTTCTAAGAGTGATTAATGGAGCAGTTGATGCAGATCTCTTTTTCACTATAGCAAATCACAATTTAACTGTGGTTGAAGCTGATGCACGTTATGTGCAACCTTTTGAAACAGACATTTTGCTAATTTCAGCAGGACAAACCACAAATGTGCTTCTTAAGACCAAACCCATTTACCCAAATGCCACATTTTTTATATTAGCTAGACCATTTTCAACTTCTCAAGGTCCAATTGATAACTCAACTGTAGCTGCAATTCTTGAATATGAAATCCCTTTAAATAGCCCCAAACCCATTTCAAAATTTCCAATCTTTACTCCTTCTTTGCCTGAAATTAATGACACAGACACTGCTATGAGCTTTGTTACCAAATTTCACAGACTGGTTAATTCTCAGTTTCCTGCTAGTGTGCCTCAAAAAGTTGACCAACAATTTTTCTTCACTGTAGGTTTAGGAACCAGCCCTTGCCCTCAAAATCAAACATGTCAAGGGCCTAATGGATCAAAATTTGCAGCTTCTGTTAACAATATTTCTTTTGTTCAACCTAGAAGAGCAATTCTTGAATCCTATTATTTGAACCAATCTAATTATGGGGTTTATACTACTGGTTTTCCAAGATTTCCCCTAACTCCATTTAATTATACTGGAACCCCACCAAATAACACTTTTGTTACAAATGGGACCAGAGTTGTGGTTCTTCCATTTAATGCTAGTGTGGAAGTAGTTCTCCAAGACACAAGTATTGTTGGCAATGAGGGTCATCCTCTTCATCTTCATGGTTATGATTTTTATGTAGTTGGTCAAGGATTTGGAAATTTCGATCCTTATACTGATCCTAAAAATTTTAATCTCGTTGATCCTGTTGAACTCAACACTATTGGTGTGCCCGCTGGTGGATGGGTGGCAATTCGTTTTTTCGCTGATAATCCTGGTGAGTATTCCTCTATTAGTTTCTTTCAAACCAATTTTAATTGAAAAACCTAACTGTCATATATTTATCCAACGACTGAAATAGAGGTAGCAGCGGAAGCAGAAATGAAAGTTGGAGGCCGAAAAATTTTTTCAAAAAAATTTTTAGGGTAGGGAACAGGGCCATCCCCAGCCACCCTCTCCCTCCACCATTCTACACAGTAAAATGTATTATTTTCTTCATCCAAAATATATGTCAGTGGAAGCTTTTTCTTGTAGTCGTTTTGGGTCAATTAAACTCATTTTTTATTATTTATATATTTTTAATAATAACAAATATTTTAAAATAAGAAGATTTATTTTTATATTTCAAACTAATTAAACTAAAATGTTCAATAATTTCTTAATAGTGTAGAAGCAATTTTGGTATTGTAGTATAAAAAGATATATTTATTATTTAAACATTTGAAAATAAAATTTTTATCTAAAAAGAAATAAATAAAGAGATGATGGATTTAGACAGATTCAAATTTAAATGATTGATTCATCATTTAATATATATATATATAAAAGAAAATAATTTATTTATAAAACAAAAGTAAATTTATTATATTATTATAAACACAAAAGAAAACTTACATAATATAACCGAGAGATGAAACTCGAAGCAATGAACTTTCTACGTACACCTAAAATCTACCTTGGCATTCAAAATTTTTTAAAAAAAATTTGTTTAGATCCGATTTATGATCGCACTTATGAAATAAATAAATGAAATTCAGAATGTTTTAAAAAGTTTTTTGATTTTATTATTTTCTTTAAAATAGACTGAGTCTAGATAAATTTTTTTCAAATCTTTTATAATATTTTGATTAAGTTTTTTCACCCAAAAGAAACAATAATAAATAGAAAAACAAATTTATTATTCAGACATATACTAAATATAAATGAGGTATGTTTTATTTATTTATTTATTTGTATACTAAAGTGGGTGGTAATTTTGTGTATGACACAGGAGTATGGTTGATGCACTGCCACTTTGATGCGCATTTGAGTTGGGGCTTGAGTATGGTATGGATAGTCCTGGATGGAGAACTTCCAAATGAGAAGCTGCTTCCTCCACCGTCTGATCTTCCAAAGTGTTAGATCAATAATTTTTTAGAATTTTGCTTTTGGGTCTGTCTGTCTGTAGCCTTACCCAACGTTTTGTGTTGGATTCCAAATCGTTTCTTATTTTGTTTTGTCGTTTGGCTTTTATTTGTCAATAATTTTGCTACTTTAGACAATTCTATTACTAAAGATACAATTTCATTCGTGGCGAGAAGATTTTCTCCAGGGATAAAGATTAGGTGTTGAAGTGCTTATTTTTATTCCAATCATCAGCCGTTGAATCAAAGTCTTTCATCTGATTCAATTGTTGATGATTCAGTTTATGCCTATTAAGTCATTCTTAATATAATTAATATTATCAACATATTCAATTTAATTTCACTAAGAAATACCCTAAAAATATTAAAAGGAAGAGTAATATTTCTCGATGCACAATAAAATTTCATATCTACACATATAAAAATGATTTATGAATATATTATCCTAACTATATAAAAAATAAATCCCTCGAATGATATTTTTTTTTTTTATTTACTAAAAATTTTTTTATACCAAATCTCCAAACTAGATTCTAAAATTCAAAATTTTGCAAAATCATAAATAAATAAATATTTTTTTTCATCTTTTTTTTTTCTTTTTCCGAAATATTATGACAGTAATAAACTTTTTGGCAGCTTCTTGTAGTATTTCCAGGAATTATACAGTCTGAGATACCCCACGAAGGGCAAATTGATTCCCATACATAGTTCCCACTTACAGAAATCACATGGCTACTCTGACAAAATTTTGAAATAAAAATCAAAATAAAAGGATGCATACAAAATTTACTGTTCACACAATGATCTGGTAATGCATTGCAATATCTATATATATGCGTTTGATGCTAAGTGTGGATTTTACACTTAAAAAATGATAAATCAACCAACAATTTTAGGAAAATGAAGCACGACTTAATCAAAAACCCTAATTTTCTTTCGAATTTTGATTTCTTGTTCTTGTTCTGATGGGAAGTTTCTCTATCAGCTTGGTTCAGTATCCTCTACGTGTGTAGATTGTCAGTTGTTCACTTTTATTACTGCCTATTTAACTTGTTGCCAACCACTTTGATTCTTTGTGGAAGCTTTGAGAATGCAGCCACAAAGATTCAGGTGCTGTTTTATAACACTTTAGTAGAAATAACATTGCTAATGGTCCCTTCCTTTATTCAATTGGATCAACGATCCATCTCATAATTTACAATTTAATTCCAACCCAGTTATGTATTAATTTTCTTATTTTACAAATTAATTAATGTAGATTAATTATGGTTCTAGGGTTCGATTATTATCTTTTGGACATGTATAATATTTTAAAGAAACGTTTAATTGTTGAAATCTCTTTCGAAGATTGAAATTTTAATATTTGATTGACATAAGTATTATAGACCTGACTAATCTCTGATTGCTCTTAGAGACAAAGAGGGAAACGGGCTAACCTAAAGGAATTTGCATTACATAAGATTGAAGACATTACCTAAGTCTTGATGATTAACTCCGCAAGTATTTTTTGAATAAATTTCTTATTTATCTTTTGAATAATTATGTTAATAGAAATTCAATCTAGTGTTTGTCTGTGTTTTTTTTTTTAATTTTTTTTAATTTTTAAAGGTAGAAAGATGAGTCACATTCCCAATGCAGATCCAATTGCTAATAATGTCTACTACTTCCATACTACATTCTGGCAGTACCAACAGGTGAAAGGAATCTCTCTCTCATCAAGTCAAAACAAACAAGAAAACAGAAAATTAATCAAAAGAAAAAAAAAAAAGGATAAATAGTAGAAATTAGAAGAAAAAAAAATTGTTTCTAACTACTGAACTTGATCAAGATATAAATAATTACTTAATTATGATCAAGATTTTGATAATTATTGCAAGCAAATAACAAAAATAAAGAAAGAAGGAAAAAAAATGTAGCTAGCCAGTTTAATTAGTTCATATTGGATTAATGTATTTAATGATACAGCTTTCTTCAAATATCTTAATTACAAATTACAGCTTCTAATTAAAAGTTGGAGAAAAAGAAAAAAAGTCTCTATGTAACCAATATCTCTTCTTGATTGGATGGTAGCAAGAAAATTTATGAGTTCCAAATCAAACCCAACACCCATCTCTCGAAAAAGAAAAGGAAGTGAAGATTCATATATCTAATAAATTTCCAATTATCTCCTTATAGTTTTTCAAGAATCTCCATGCTTATGCCAACAAACAAGCATTGCAACACATCTTCTCATGATATAGAATCTTGCTTTCTGTTCTTTGGCTAAGCTACTACACTTTCTTGTAATGGAAGAGTTCTTTTGAGAATAACTTCTTGGAAGAGGACATTTGTTATTACTTGGAGATGAGCTTTTTAGTGAAGAGCTTCTTTTAAGTGAGGAACTACTCAGTAGAGGTGATTTTGAAGAAGATGAACTCTTTGTTGAGAAACTCCTAACAAAAGACGAAGAAGATGATGAAGATGATGAACCTTCTTTCTTTGATGGCTTCCACTTCTCATCCATGTAAATAGAACCCACAAATTGGATATGATACTTCTTAATTTCTGTCTATGTGGTGTTTTTATGTATCACAGAGAGAGAGAGAGAGAGAGAGAGAGAGAGAGAGGAAGGAAAGCTTATAGTAAGAGAATTGTGATTCTGGGCTATAGTGGGGCTTTGTTATTATATATAGGGAGTGTCTATTATCACACTATAAATCTCTTGCATGTACACCTTCATAAAATTATGATTTGAGAAATTGACACATAAATAAGAAAATTTAAACATATTTCAAATTTTAATATTCCAATAATAATATTACATAATAAAAAAATATAGACTCAAAACAAATAACGTATCTATTTTCTGCGATCTGATTTGAATTTTAAAAATAAATTATCATAAATATTAATAATTTTAATTTATTGGCATTGAGACATGAATTTTTTTTTTAGTTTTTACCACTACGTGTCCATACTATATCCGTTTAACGGTTCACAGACCGATTAATCTTCATTTATATCGGATTAAGATGATAACATACTCATAGAAAGAGAGAGAGTAGGATTGGTGAGTGACCTATAGACAGTTGTTAGCTGGTTTTGTAGGGGAGAGGTTGTACCCATTGTTCCACTAAGGACAGGATTGGTTTAATAATTGAAATGTTTTACTACATTTGTTGAAACCAGGAGCATGCTCTTTCTACAGTTCTAAATTCTAATTGGCTCCCTTTTTTTCCTGCCTTTACCGAAATAATACTACCAACTGTGCAATACCAATAGTCTTTCTCCGACTCATCAATTTAGTGAAAAAAATTATAGTTGAAAATTCAAACTTGAGATTTTCTATTTCTCATATAAGTAAGAAGACTTTAAACTATTGGCAATTTTAAAGGCAATTTATTTAGTCATTCTATATACTATTCTCAACCTTTAATTATTGAATCAGACTAAAAAAAAAAGAAGCAATTTTGTGGGTTTCTTAAATAGATAAACACCCTTGACAATGGTGGGTTCGTTTTAATAAACTTGACTCTCTATTATCTTCTTTGATCAAAATGGATTTTAAGCACGTAAACAGAAAATACAATCATTTGCATATTATTTAGCTAAAAATAGTGATATTGTGGAACCTTTTGTGACATGGTTTTAAGTTTATTCCTTATGTGTTCTTCTATTTAGATATTAGTCTAGTTGTTTATTCTTATTTTAAGAAAAAACACTGTGATTTCTGAAACGTTCAAATAAATTACTTCGCTTTTATTCAAATAAATCCATGATTTTAGCTAATAAAAGATTAAAGTTTAAATTTGTACCCATAAAAATGAAGTTAAAATAAATTCAAAAAATAATATAATTATGATAATTTCATAACTGTTTTTATTAATTTGCCTCATCGGTTCTATTCGGAAATGATATGAATAAATAATGATGCAGTAAAAAATAAGATAAAAATATGTGTCATAGTATAAAATATTAAAAATTAGAGAGGATAATATTTCATGAACTCTTAATTTAAATTTTATATATATTTTTATATTCGAGCAGGATCGTTATTTAAATTTCGAACCCTTAATTTTATAATATATTGCTAATGTTTCCTCTTTATTCTTCCTTTTCTCTTGGGATTCTTTTTCTTGATTTTCACTAATTTAATTTAATTTAACCACATGAGATTGTACTATTTTCACTATCTTTTATACGTGTAAACGTTGGAATTTTAGATTCACATGCACATGTAACCATTTGAATGGTCAGAACTAATTAAGAAACATTAATTATTATTATTTATTAATAATTATTAAATTTTAAAATTAAATAGAATAAAAAATTAAAAAAATTCACTATAGAAAGTTGTTCTGCAACTCACCATGTGATGAAAATATTGATATGTGCTCTGCTTCTTCTGGCGGACGACAAACTTCAAGATTGTTCTTCTTTAATGCATATTATAACATTGCTAATTAATGATTATTATTTAATGCTAGACCGACCATGATAAAATGTTTTTGTTTTTCCTTTCTCAATTTTTTTTATTTTCCATTATGTTTTAAATTTTTATTCTGAAATTATTAAAAAATATTAAACGTTGGTATTATATATTTCTTAAAATATGTATAAATGTATTTTTGTTCTACATGGTTCCTATGTTATATATACACTAATTTTGCAAATTTTCTTTAATTAGATATGTAGCCATTGCAAAATAATTAATCCTATTAAATATATTTATAAATGTTAATTAAAATTATATATGTGAAACGGCAAAAGTTACGAGAGAATTGACCGGTCAAAATATACTTATGAACATAAGAATTGTGTAAATTGTTTAATTATAAAATGGGTTTTGCATATTAATTAGATAATTTTATTTCTAAAATTACCCATCTCCATGTGAGCTTAACACAGGATTTCAATGATAGTTAAGAGAATATTTGACCCCACCAGAATTTTTGAATCAAATTGGAATTAAAATAAATATTTTCTCTTTCAAACTAACTATGTTTAGTGCATGTGATTGTGACATAAGATCATATGACTGAGGCTATTATGACAAAAATAAAAAAACCCATGAAATCCCGTAAATCATAAAATGGTTAGAAAACGATTCAAAATCAGTTCAATTTCGATTTCACACTTTTTATAATTGAAACTGCCAGTTTTAAAATCGAAAAAGACGATTCGACAATTATAGTTATGTTTGCTCATACATCAAAATACACACATTTTTATATAATGAAAAAAAAAATTAAAGCCTAAAAAAAAAAAAAAAAAAAAAAAAAAAACAAAAGAAGAAGACCCATATTATCGTGGTCTTGAGTTCAATTCTTGGGGGCATTTAAGCAAATTAATTAATCTCGTTGGTCTTAAACCCACCAGTACTCATGGATCATAACCCTATGTGTATTGAAAATTTATTTGATGCATGTTGAAAATTTGTTCCGTCCATGTAGATACCACCCCACAAAATTGTTGAGTTAAATCTTAAATGGCATAAATACAGAAGCTTGAATTGTAGGTCAAATAATGTCTAGATCCTTTTCTAATCAATTAGGAATTTTACAATTTTGAAAATAGTTTAATATAATTGGCCCAAAAGCTTTTTGGTATCTTTTCAAGTCTTTAAAATTGCACCATATAAACTTTTTGGAGCCATACTTAAAATACATACAAAAATTTTGACTTGTGCTAATGTAATGGGAAGCATTGTTATGGGTATTTCTTGAAGAACATAACTAAATGATCTCATCTCAAGACTCAATATTTTGATTGGTCAAAAGAATTGAATAGATGGGTCAAAATCTAGTCACATGGCATGTTGTGTTTGGTGTACAGTGTACCATGTATTTTTTAACTTTATTTTTAAGACCCTTTGGGCATAGCAAAGTTTTTGCTTAATCATGTGGGCTTGAGAAGGGAGAATATCACCACTTGGAAGACCACATGGAGACATGTGACCTACACAAGGCATGGTCAGGGTAAGAGAGGAAATGGCCTAAAAGATAATAAACACTTCTGCAACGCTTTTTCAGTATTATTTAGTTTAGAAATTAAGATAATATTTTATAAAAGGTTAATTTATGTAACGTTCAATTTTTAAGTATTTTGTAAAAATTACTGAAATAGCTAACAGTTAAATCTTACTAAAATAACTAATTTTACCGAAAATACCTAAATAAAAATTTACAGGTCAAAAGTGTCAATAATTTTGTGTATAAGCAAAGTTTATTAGTTTATAACTAACAATTAGTTGAGTCTTAACATTTCACATTGTTATTTGAGTATTATTCTTGTTGACAGCAATTTAGGGACACAAGTCACAGTTGGCTTGTAAAATAAGGGTAGGGCTCCCTAAGTTTGCTTTGAATTAGCACTAGTGGGTTGGTGTGCACAAGTACTTAGTACTAACTGGGCTCCACTTGTTTTTTTTTTTTTCGTCTTGGAATTTAAGCCCGCAGTTTTGGAATACAATTGGGCCTAGAGGTATTTCAATTTTCAATTTTCAAAAATCATAATGGAAGGACAAAATGTTAATGAAAATTATAATTTAAGGGCTTAATACTTAATTTAATTATAATTTAAGCATTAATTTTTCACTCAATTGATAATTAAAAGAGGCTATTTTGAATAGAAAGAACAATGTATTAATGAAATTATAAGTTAGTTTTTAAAAATAAAAATTCTCATATGCTAACTCAATAACCAATTTATTTTTTTTCTTCTCCTTTCTTTCTTTCACTAGCGTTAGGGGTGAGCAAATGAACGACTGAACCGAATGTACCATATAAATTCATTTCTTTTTCTTTTTCTTTTATTTTTTTTTACAATCATTTTTTTTCTATTTCTTTTTTTTTCCCCTTCTTTTGCTTTGTCTTTCTTTCTTTCTTTCTTGTTCTTAATTATTCTTCATGTTCACTTTCTTTCTTTTTTTCCCTTTTCTTATTCTTCTTCTACTCCTTTTGCTTTTTACTTCTTCTCCTTCATGTTTTTATTTTTCTTTTTTTTTCTCTCCTTTTCCTCCATTTTTATACTTTTTTCCTCTTCTTCTTTTTCTAGTTCTATTTTTCCCTCATTCTTCTTCTCTTTCTTGTCCTTCACCTTCTTTTTTTTTTTTTTTTTTTCCTTCATCTTATTTTTCTTCTTCTCCTCTATTTTCAATTATTCTCACATAATTACAAGAAATTTTTATATCTTTTAAAGGATAACATTCATCATTTCAAGTTTTTATTTATGAACGTTGTTAATGATTTTATTTTTTTAATTTCTCATCCAATCACCAATCAAAGAAGCAATGTCTTAATTTAATTTTGCTTACTTAAAAAATGGTTGGCATTACAACGGTGATGGCAAGGACTAGATTAGTCATTACACTTACACTTGTTGCAGTTGAAGAGATTAAGTAAAATCCATTAAGATATGTATTTTGATGAGCTTTTATGTTGCAATTCACATGAAACATCATAACAAATTGTGATAATATTAACTAAAAAGATTAGTAATTAATGGTTGACATGCCCATTAATATAAGCAATTAAAATACATGAAAAGCTCTATAACCAATGGAGATTTGCATGAACTTCTCCAATAAAATTAAAGATTAAGAAGTATTAATTATTTATTTAAATATATTTTATTTAAAAAATTAGAAAAAAAATTTAAAAAATTTGGAAGCCATAATTTTTAAGCTTTAATATTATATATTTAAAAATGTCTAAATTGATTATATATATTCACTAATTTATTAATTCAGTTTTAATTAAACTCTAAATCCCGTGATAAATGAAATTTTTTTTATTTAAAATTCCTTTAATTCATGTTCTACACGTTTTTTAATTTTAATATATATCAATTAAGTTATGATAATCAAGTCGATAATTGCAATAAGATTTATCGACCTCGGCTCAATGACCCATTTCAAGAAATCATACAATATTAAAATTCAAAATAATACAAAAATTCAATTAAATGAATAGAATTATTTGAAAAATAATGAAAAATTTATTCTTCAAACCTTTTTTGTTGAGCGATGCTATCAATGGAAAAAAAACAATTTAAATTAAATTAAACCAAGTAATGAAAATTAAATTAAAATCACAATTAATTAAACTCTATAGAATCTAAATCACATTTAGTAATCAAATTAAATTAAAAAAACTTGATTTGAATTAAATTATATCACAATTGAATTCAGATTAAATTTAAACTAGTTAATAATGGACTAAATTAAATCGTGTTTGATCAAATCACACTTTGTCACACTATGAATTAGACCAAATTAAGATAATCTAAGAAGAATAATATTCATACACATTGAAATGTATTAGATTTTCTTTTTTTTTTTTTCTTATTTTGAATAGTCCATTTTGAATAGTAGGAACTATTAACACTTAAAGATTATACGGCACGGTTAGATAGTGAGAGTCCCGTCATGACGGAAGTATTAAAATAATATTAAAAATAAGATCCATATATATAATTACAAAGTTAAGGTATACGTGGATCCCGCTTTTAATATTATAAAATACATGTAGGATCCCCTTTAATTATTATTTTAATACTCATGTCGTGACGGGACTCCCAAGATTATATTTGTCAACTTAAATGTCATGATCAAGGATCATAACAAGCCAAATTAGCACTGGTGTTTATATGATTATAAAGAGAAGCACTTTCAAACGCTAGTTTTTGAAAGTAAACATTTGTAGGAAAAGAATTCCTAAGATATAGGGCTTGTAGATAATCATGGAGGTAACAGCTCCAGGAAATAAAGAATTATAATTAAAAAGATTTTTGCACATTACCTTTCCTTTCAATTCCCCTTTCTCAAAGCCTATTCTACAATACATGAAAGATAAAACTTAAATGTTAGAAAATTTTCTCCTTAAGCAAAATAATTTCCAAAATGAAACTCGGTTTCGTACCTAAAATCGAGGTTAAGCCTTCAATGGCGGCTTTCTTCTCTTTTAAAAATTTCTTATGGTTGACTCAGTTATATACTTACAGTACAAAAATTTCTTGTAGAAAAATACAGTACAAATATTCAACTTGCGAGAAATATATATGTAGCTACCCTGTCGATAAAGAAAAGTTGAACCCACGGCCAGCTCCAGTGCCTCTCGAAGCATAACGGAGAATATTCAGATTATGTGTAAAGTTAAACGAATATGGACCTAGACAAGACATATCGTGGTTAAACCAAAAAAGAGAAGTTGCAGAGTAAAACAGTCAAACATCACATATTAACCAAAAAATCAACTGTTTCTGCTTTTATTCTAATCTTGTAAGTACATATAACCAGTGTACTAGAAATCGTTATTTCTTATGGCCTGAAAATTCAAGAATAGTCATTATTTTCTAATCTAATATCATATACCAGCATGTTAACTTTCAAGAAAACCCTAGCTATCTATCTTCAAAAGATTGATTGAAATTGAAAACAGTAAAGTAAAACTAGCTTATTGAAATATGAGAGAACTGTATAAAAAAAGTGTACTTATGGCAGATAAGCTCTACCAAGCAAGGGGTAAGTGAATATATATATAATAGTAGAAAAGCATGTGCATGCTATATCAGCAAAATCCATAATTAACTTAAGATTATGTAAATTAAAGAAACATTACCTTAATGATATTTGGAATTTGTATCAGCAAAATCCGCAAGTATAGTCATATATTTGCTGATGCAGCATCATCAAGATTCTCATAAATAAGGAAGGGCCACCGTAGCTCCGCCGCGGAGTTGTGAATCTTGATGGTGCTGCATCCGCTAATACTGACTGATGATGGTTATTGAGGTCTGCTCATGCAAATTAGGCAAATTATTGGACTAACCTTAAACCCTAGACTTAATTTTACAACAACAGAAACCATTAACTCAAAGGTTTAGAAAAAGAAAAAGAAAAGAAAAGCTAATGATTTGATCAAAACAAAACCCACCTTCGCAAATCATTGTTCAGGTACCTAAAACATAGATCCACCTATCTAGGTGAAATAATTAAGAACTAGGGTAAAAATTAGAAATGGGTAAGCAATGTAGCAGAAAGAATTATTTGGACCACAACAATAAATGGAGGAGATGGTGACTGAGGATCGAAGAGATAGAAAAAGAGGGCATATATAGAGAGAAGAGATTAGATATGATTGGTGGAAGTTAATATATATATGTGTGTGTGTACAAGTTGTTGTTCATAAATCTTCTCTGACAGAATAATTAATTAATTGAGCAATTGATTAAGTTTTAAGGAGTCCATACATAGCCCACTTCCACATAAACAGGTGTCCAAATAAGAACTACTACTAAGATCTGTATCTTTCTCATGCTACCCAACTACTATGATATAACTATAATTATATACAAAGTAACAAATTAGATAAGCTTCAGTACTGCTTTTTGAGGGATGCGTAAGAATAAGTAATGACACGTCACGAAGGGACCCTTTATATATTTATATATATATATATATATATATATATATTCTGTTTGGCAAAATTAGTTATTTGATAAAATTAACTACTTACCTGTTTGAATATCAGATTTTTTAAAAAATCGTTAAAAGTTATGTGAGTTAAGTTTTTATAAAATGCTACTTATCTTTTAAAAGTTGATAGTAATTCAGATGTTATATTATGGAACATTATAAAAAAAATAACATTTTAATATTTTAATTAGTTAAAATGCTAAAAGTTACTTAAGAAGTTATTGTCCAATAAAACTTCTATCTATTGATAATATTAATATTAAAATGATGTAATTATTCACTAGTTGAATGTCTAAATCATTTTTATAGATACATTCTTAAAAAAATAATAATAAAAAAGAAAGCATTTAATGTGGAATGTGGGGGCAAATCAAGAATGATCTTAACCCAGATATCTAATGGTGTTCTCTCAAATGATTCTTGCATACCACACCACTCCTCACCTATCTCTCATCTCATCTACCTTTTCAAATTAGACTTCGTCACCTGAAATTTCGCTACATCTCATAATTAGCAATTTATAAGATTATTTCTTTTTCCTTTTCTTACTCGTAAAATTATTGGCCAAACACATATTTTCACCCCCGTACTTCATAATATTTTTCAACTAAGCCCTTTTTTTGAAACATTTGCCAATCAACCACTCAAACTTCAAGCGTATTGCCAACGCGACCCTTTTCAACAAAGTTTGGCAGAGCGTGGGCTGCCCTCACAATCTTAGCGCATCTGGCATTAGACCGTCGTTGGCTTCAAAACGTCGTCGTTTTTTACGTCACATTTTCATCCTCCTATTATTGAAATGGCACCATTTTTGCTTTACAGAGAGCAAGACAAAATATCGCCGTTTTTTGCTTTGCCTGTTGACAAAATCAGAGAGCAATACAAAATCCCTAAAACATCATGGACCCTTTTTGCAACTTTGTCTTTGTTCTTTCTTAATCGATAAAAAGGTTAGGTTAGGGTGATTCCTTTAGTGCATACAGGCAAACCTAGAAAAATCGGTAACGAAGCTTTGTGTCGAAGGTTTAATGGTGTACTAACCTACAGCTGGAGGTAATTTCGTGCATCGGTGGACCACAAACGACTGGATTTTTGCGAAAAAGAGGTGAGGTCATTGTTTAATCAAGATTCTTCATTGCACTATTTGTTTATTATTTGTTTATCAAATTTTATTGGGTTCTTTTCACTTATTGTGCGACATTATGGTCCATAGAAAGCATTGATGTCATTTCGCTTTCTTCTTTAAAACAATAAGGGATCTAAGGAACATTTTTTAATAAAGCTTTTTGTTTTCTAGTGCTGTTAGAGTTACGTTACATATATGCATGAGTCATGCAAATGTTAAGGCAATTAGGGTTCCTCTGCAAGTAAAGATATTATTTGAATTTGTATTTCAATTGAGGGAGATGATGTGTTTATATTCTTTGCAATTTGTTGACAAATTTCATATTTTTAATGCCTAGTTATTGTGCTCGTGTGTTAATTCATGCAGAATGACAAGCATTAGTGTGAATTTGGTGATAAACCATAGGGGTAGGTTTGTGGTAGAGCCTAACAAATGGGTTTATGTGGGGGGAGTTGTGAGTGTGGTTAGTGAGTGTTTTGACTTGGATTTGATGTCTTATCCAAATTTAATGTCATATGTCAAAGATTTAGGTTATTGTAGGATACATGGTCTATATCATAAAGGTTCAGGCAACTCAAATTATGGGTTACTTATGAATGATGAAGCAGTTTCCCACATTGGGTTATCTGCTTGTGATGGTGACACAGTAGAGCTATTTGTTGACCATATAGGTGTTTTAGGGGCTGCTGAAGAAAGCCTAAGTGGCTTCCAAGCTCAACCTTTTATGGAGATTGTGTCTCATAATGAAAGTGACTCAAATTATGTAAATGTGGGGGAGGGTTCAAGGGTCAATGAATTTGCAGAATATGAGGATGATGATGTTTATGAAGTTAATGCTGAAGAGGACCATGGCTTGAGTGATGATGATGATGATGAGGAACTTTTGGAAGTTAGGAAAAAAGTTAGGGAGGCAGTCTTAAAAAAGAAAATGGTCGAGGAGGAAGAATGTTTGAATGAGAGAGATGAAAAAAATGATTTACAAAATAAAGAAGGTGAGGATGATGAGAATTGTGAGCATGAAAACAATAATGAGGGGGGTAGGGATGAGGGTAATAACTCAGAATACTATGACAGCTCAGACCTAGGTAGCTATTACAGTGATTTTGATGATGATTGTGTTGAAGATGCTTGTAGACAAAAATCCATTAGACCTCACTTTGACCCTTCATCTGAAATCCCTAATTTTTGTCTAGGCATTGTTTTTGCAAATGTCACACAAGTTAGGGAAGCTATTGCTAAGTATGCCATTAAGAAAGGTGTTGGGGTACACTTTACAAAAAATGAGCCAAAAAGGGTTAGGGTGAAGTGTAGGGAGATGTGCCCTTGGCATTTTTTTGCATCTAATGAGACCAATGATGGCACTTTGATTGTTAAGACATATAGGCCATACCATAAATGCTATAGGGTCCTGAAAAACAGATATGCCAAATCAAACTTCCTAGCTAAGCAATTGAAGAATAGGGTTCCTCAACAACCTAACATTACTCTTAGGGGATTATGTAATGTATGCAAGACTGAGTTGAGGGTTAATGTAGGTTTAACTATTTGTAGGCCTAAGGACAAGATTATGAAAGAGATAATAGGAGACTACAAGACTAAGTATGCATTGTTGCATAATTATGTAGATGAGATATTGTTGTCTAATCCAGGGACAACTTGTGTTGTCAAAGCTGTTAGAAATGAAGAAACAAGAAAGAACCAGTTTTATAAATTTTATGTCTGTTTTGATGCTTTGAAAAAAGGGTGGTTAGCTGGGTGGAGGCCTATTATTGGCCTTGATGGGTGTTACTTGAAAGGCATTTGTAAGGGTCAACTATTGACTGTTGTGGGTAGAGATGGAAACAATCAGATATTTCCATTAGCTTGGGCTGTAGTTGAGATAGAAAATAAGTCAAACTGGGGCTGGTTTCTCAAATGTTTAAAGCATGACTTGCCTTTGGAGGATGGAGATGGATACTGCATCATATGAGATATACAAAAGGTATGTTCTTCTTTACTCTTTATCATATTTTGCACACTTCTTTCCCATTTCACAATCTGACATGTTCTTTCTGTTTGTGTGGTAGGGACTTGACAGTGCTCTCAAAGAAATATTGCCCATGGTGGAACATAGGATGTGTGCACGACATGTGTATGCCAATTGGGCAAAGAAATGGAGAGGTCAAGAGAGAAAGATGGCATTCTGGGCTTGTGCAAAGTCCACTTTTATTCCACAATTGAAGTACAACCTAGATGAGCTTGAGAAACTTGGTGAGGGCATTTTGGATCATGCACTACACTACCCACTACAAACATGGACAAAGGCTTTCTACCAAACAACTTTCAAGTGCAATGTTCTTGACAGCAACTTATGCGAGACTTTTAATGGCTAGATCCTTGAAGCAAGGCACAAAGCTATCATCACCATGTTAGAGAAAATCAGAGTTGAGGTAATGAAGAGAATTCTAAAAAAAAGGAGCGCAGCAAGTTGAATTTCTGACATTTCACCTAGAGCAATGGAGAAATTAGAGAAGAACAAGGCCATGTCATTTGACTGGTACATTGATCCAAGTGGGGAGAGTGGTTATGAGGTTTGCAACATTTATAATGCTGCAAACAAACACTGTGTGCACATATCCAAGCAAACCTGCACATGTAGAGGCTGGGATTTGACTGGGATTCCTTGTACACATGCTATATGTGCAATGTACTCTAAAGATATAGAATCAGAAGCATATATTTCTGAGAGGTATCATAAAGAAACCTACCTCAAAGCATACCAATACTCAATGCAACCTGTCAAGGGTAGATTATTCTGGCCACAGTCAAGTAATGAGGTCATTGAGCCTAGTGAATTAAGGTCAAATCTGGGAAGAGGAAGACAGCTAGAAGAAAAGGGGTTCATGAGACTAGGAAAGTTGGATACAAAGTTAGTAGGATTGGCAGAGTTATGCATTGCACAACATGTGATGGTAAGGGGCACAAGGTAAAAGGTTGCCCTAAGAATAAAGGACAAGCAGAGGTAATAATATATAATTTTAAATTGTATTGCTAAGTTTCTTTTTAATATACTACTAATATGTGGTTTTTTTTTATTTTCTAAGTTTACGTCCGGCTCTAAGCCTAAAGCAAAGCAAAAGGAAGTTAAAAAAAATAATGACAACAAGAGAAGCAGGGCTGCCTCGACTGCCACAACTGACTTAGATGACAACACAACACAAGTTCATGTAATCCTTATTTATAATGTTTACATGTGCAATGATCAGGATGTTTGATTCTTACATATATAAGTTAGCTGGGTTTATTATTCTTGTCTGTGTTCCTCCTTTTGTAGTGTGATTCAAGTGTAAATGGGAAGCGCAAGCAGAAGGGGATTACTAAAGGGGACCATACATCAAGTAAAAAAATCAGAGCCTCAGTAGGTAGCATTGACCTTGTGGAGAGGTTAACAAAAGCTAGTGCTAGTGGAACAAACTTGAAGGACATTACAATTGCAGAACAAATGGCACACATGCGGAGAGCCTCAAAGAGTCTAAATCAAAGACTTGTTGAAGAAAGATCTGAGAACCTGATGAATCACTCTTCTATTGGGAGGACTTCCTTAGTGTACACTATATGCATTTAAAATTATTTTGTTGCTTTGGATGGTTGCTTCTGTGACTTAGAGCCTTTTCATGTTATTAAAATGTTTTATTCCTATCTGGATGTAGGCATTGACTGCAGAAGCAGCAGTTGGATACAAAAGAAAGCCCATGATGGTGAAGGGAAACCTTGCTGTGACACCTTTTGAAGTACAAAGGTTGAGAGATGTAAGATCAACACAAACCAGATAGGGTAAACAAATGAACAACAACTTCAAAGCAACACAGTAACAGGCACATCTTATTTGTAGTTTTTTTATTTTTATACCTAACGGAAGAACATGTAGTATAGGTGTTTCTTTTTGCCACAGTCTTGTATAAATCTCAAGAATTGTGTTTTTGGTAGCAGCACGACACATTGAAACAATAATAGACAGCCAATATATAGTTTGTGTGAATTTGATTGCTGTTGTTAGTTTAGCAGTATAGTCTATATCTTCTTATAGTCACTTTGGTAGGAAGTTTTGAACTTATTATTGTAGTGACTTTGTTAGGATTGTATCAATATATCACAATATTTTTTTTATTTTTTTATGCACTATTGTGTCCTTTTTTAATATTGCCAAATTCCTTATATTATATCAATATTGGCATTAAAATCTAATAAGTTGCAAACCAAATAGAGTGACACAATAAATAATTCCAAACTAAATATTCATTAACAATAGAACTGATTTGGGGGTTAAATAGTTGCCACAACAATGCAAAATGAACAAAAAAAAAAAATGAAACCACAACATCCAAAAGGCAACTTCCACATGCAACCCAAATATAACTCATCTACATAAATTTATAAAACAAAACTACGTTCTAAAAACCTTTCCACCAATACATCAGACAACCCACACCAACAAAGCACATAGAGGGAACCACTCCTTTGTGCTTCCAACCACCACTGTCCATCTGGAGCTACTTCTTCACTTCCAGTAACTCCCCCTTAAGAGAAGCAAAATGGGTTGCAAACTCTTTGCTCAAGGATTCCATCCTCTCCTCCATCTCATGTCTAGTAAGAGCAATATCAGCAACTAATCCCTCTGACACGTACTCCTTGATATCACTATTGTCCTTCCTCAACTTCAACTTTCCATATTCATCTGTCCCAGTTTCATTTTTCTCCATCTAAACATACTCTTCAGTTGAATTCATGAGTTTCCAATTGTTGCGGTTGACAACCTCGTCATGCCAAACCACAAAATCACACGTTCTATCATGCAAGTACAACAAAATAATTAAATACTACAACACACATTAGAAATAAAAAAACAAAAACACCTAAAAAAATAAGTTGCATTTTAACAATATCAATAAAAAACAACCCAGCATGCGAGATTACCCTAATATCAAAGCATTTATGCAAAACACGACCTGGCCACTCAACACTGTTCGACACAAAGCTTACACAGGGCCTCCCACAAAGACACAAAATGATGCATTTCTTCTTCCCTAGGTTCGTAGAATTAGAAGATGACATCTTCATAAACCACAAAATTGGAGAACAAAGGATTGTGGTCCTCTTAGAGAATTTTATGCTAGGGCTATCGAAGATGGCTTCTTTCTCTGTTGATAGAGGGACCTCAGCTCGATTTAGGGCTTTAAAGGATTTTTGTAAAGCAAAAACGGCATCATTTCGCTAGTGGAGGGGGTTACTTTCATTAGCGAAACGGTGCCGTTTCAATAATAGGAGGGCGGAAATGTGACGCAAAAAACGGCGACGTTTTGAAGTTAACGACGGTCTAACACCAGACGCACTAAGTTTGTGATGGCAGCCCACGCTCTGTCAAATTTTGCTGAAAAGGGTCGCGTTGGCAACACGCTTGAAGTTTGGGTAGTTGATAAGCAAATGTTTCAAAAAAAGGGTTAGTTGAAAAACATTATGGAGTTTGGGGGTGAAAATATGTGTTTGGCATAAAATTATTCATATACTAGATTAATTAAAAAATAATTTTTTTTAATTGTTACTGTTTTATTTTTTTTCAATATAATAAAACTATACTGATAAAGAACTATTTGCAGCCATTAGATTTTAATATTTAAAATTTATCCATTAGATTAGACAATAAATACACAACTGTTTACCTCTTCTATAAATAAACTATTCTATCTAATTTGTTAAGAAAAAGAAGTCTCTTTTTATATTTGTTTAAAAACATTATTTCTTTTTCGAAATTACTACTTACTTCTCATTTTCTCTCTCTTTTTTTTTTAATCAAAAGAACAAATATTGTTAAATTAAATCATTTGATACGCATGTAATTTTCTTTAATTAAAATGTATAAGCTTCTTATTCCAATTTCCTAATACTTTTTTCGTTGAATAAAATAAAATAAAACTACTTTCCTTAACTTGCATATAAATTCAGGTACTTATATTATTAATTATTTTATTTTTTATTTATATTGATTTAAAAATTTTTTTTATTTAATATTTACTTGTCATTTCATTTAATGTAATTTGAAAAATTTTATGATTTTTTAGCTAAATCCGTCTCTATAGCTTTTATATTTTTGCTTTTGTGATTCTCTAATAATTTTTTGTTAACCCTTAATCTTTTTTCCGTTTCTAAAAAAAAAAAGAAAGTAATAAAAATTTATATAATTAATAATATTATGAAAATAAAGTGATGACTATCAATGCGTATTCCGCAAGAGCACGAGCTGCACATGTAATGATTGATTCTCTTTATGTAAAGAGTAACAAATTTATTAGCTGATAGCTTGAATTGTGAATTGTGGGCGTGTTAAGTGTGTAAAGTGCATTGATTGAAAAATAAAGTACGCTTGATCTAACTTCTAAGATGTGGATTTTGATCTACGGTATAAGATTCATCAATTGTGCAATTAAAATAAATTTGAGCAAAAGAAAAATATAATTACTTTAAAAGTAAATGTAATTTGATCACTTGAAATATAAATTGATTGCTTTTATTGAAAAGAAAGCAAGTAATTATAGAAAATGTAAATAAACCATGCTTAAGAAAAATAAAGAAAAGGCTTTAAAAATTTATAAATATTGTACATATTTAAGATATTTTAGTTAAAGTGAAAATACATTTCGCTTGGAGGAAAAAAACTTTCACATTCTAAGTTTTCTCCAAACCATAGATTTGAAATTGTAATTTCAGTCAAACTTCATGGACTTTATAGTAACTTACTATAAATTATTAAAAAATAATAAAAGAAAAGGATTGATTTCATTGCATAGAACTATGAGTAAAAAACAAAAATTCGACCATACTATAATTCTGTCCAAATGCATATTAAATGTGATGGGAGTGGCATCAAATCCAAGTTCTATACAAAAAGTAAAGCGCAATTCATAATAGGTGGCACTTGATTAATTAAGATATGTTTAGAGAGGATACTTTATGCTTAATCATGATTCTAATTAGCTGCTAATCGGCACCCCAACGTGCGGGCTACGTGTAAAGCTAAACACACATCAGAAAGTGACTTGTCTTGTCTTTCTTTTTTTTTTTAATAATTTAATCGGAAAATCAATCTGGGTTAACTCGACACTAACGTAATTAACTTAATTAATTTAATTTTTCTTAAAGTGTTTTTAATTATATAAAGTATATTCTAATGGACAATATGTATAATGGCTCGCACTACTCTGCTTGGGGTATATCTTAATGAATAGTGAAGGTTTGCATTTTTTTAATCCAAAAAATAAATATTTATTTGCTTTTAATTTTACGTAGGTTAATATATTAATACTATTACCTATTATTCTATTCTGAGGGGTAACTAAATATTTAATTATATTTTTTTAATTAACAAAAGTGGTTAGACCCGTTACATTTAAAATAACCAAAATCGGCCATGTTTGGAATAAATGAATAATAATTTTAGAATTCATTTGTAAATGAATTTCAAATAGAATTCATTTGCAAATAAATTTAGTATAATACAATTTAAAGTAAAAAATTCAATTGAATCTACAAAATTATATTTGAAATAAATTCTTAAATGAAAATTCATTTGTATTTATTTTTTAAAATACCCTTAACATAATAATTTAATAAAAATAAATAATAAACACCAATTTATATTTATTATATACAATATCATAACTTTTTATTTTTTTACTAAGATATAAACAATACACTCACATTCCACCCTAACTAATTAATTATTAATTATATAAATAAAAATAAAAATAAAAATATAATATATAAAATAATTATAACATTTATCATAATAGTTATTTTTAATTTATATAAAATGTCTCCGTTCAAGGAAAAAAATGTAAAATGTCTTCTTCATTTAATTAATTAATTTAGAAATAAAAATATTTAAAAAAATTATTATTGTTGTTAGTTATACTTGGAAACATTAATATATAGGACAAAAACTATAGTTTCGCACTAATAATTATAAAGTCTAAAAAAAATAAGAAAATACTTTAGTCTATGGAGAGGTAGTTTATCAAATAAAATTTAATAGTTTATTATTATGATAAAATTTGATAAGTTAAATAAGTACAAAAAATTAAAAAATTGAATTTGTAGAAGAAGAGGGTAATTTTGTCATAAAAAATTATAGTGTTTAGTTTCGTAGAATTCATTTGAAAATTTTACCACTAATATCAATAAGCAAAAATTATTTTATTTGGGAATAAAAAAGGAATATAAAAAAATTTCAATAATTTTCTCTTTAATTAGAAAGAAAATAAAAAAATTGTAAAAATAAATTTATAGAGAAAAATGAATTTAATTTTTTTATATAAAAAAAGTAACATAGATTTTTCCAAAAAAGATACAATTTTTTCTTAAATTTTGTTAGCCATAAAATACTATTAAATGATATCAATAATTTTCATTAATTATTAAAAACAAAAGAAAAATAAGAAATTTTTTTATAAAAAAATATAAATAATGTTATAAATTTTGTTAAATATTGAAAATACTTTTTCCCTCCATAAATATAAATTTTTTAAAATTGTCAGATATGATTAATCAGTTTTATTAAATTATCTTTCATTTGGCATCATTACTTCAAGTTCACAAATTTTATTTAATATTAATATTATTTACTAATTTGTGGTATATATTCTCAAAGGGTTAGACAATTATCTCTGCAAAACGAATGAAGTAGGAAAGGGTCGTTTAGCCATCTGATGGCATGAAACCTAAAAATTCCATATTCCATTCTCAACTCAGCCATCTCTGCCTTTTCATATATTATCCTTCAGGTGGTATTTATAATTATAAATTCTATACTTCTTTCTCATACACCTCATGCCGTCCTTTCATAGACCGTTCTAAAATGAACGTATTATTATATTCTAATTGTCCTCAGATGTTCTTATAATTATACTCATTCCTACCCCTTCAATTAATAGAGGTATACTCATACCCATCGTCTTCGTCCCTTCTTCTCATTGATTATCCTTTAATGGACTTACAGTAAAGCAGCTTGAAGGAATTACCAATGCGGCTTCAACGATGATATGACCTGCAGAGCTTGCAAATCCAAAGGAGGTGTCTTGTAGACATTTATGTTTATGTAAAGACTGTGATATGTTAATAGGAGTCTGTCCTTCCTGTATCTCAGTTGATCAAAACTTATAGCATTCAAGCATATTTGTCCTAAATTACAAAGTAAATCACTCAAAAGGGTACCTACAATCTTCGTGCTGTGAGATATGTTAAACGGTTTCCTTAGCAGAAAAATTATTGTCTATGTACATTTTACACAGCCTCAAGTGGAAAAGGGCTCAAAATAGTAACAATAAGCCACTTTGTAGTACCTCTCATTTTATAGCACCGACAGAACGGCAAGGGCAGCTGAAACTAGTCCATAAGCCAAAATCTGAATCAGATGATTTTCTCCATCATAATAGTTCCATTAGATTCTTCTTCTATTGTCAAGTCTTGTCTTCTTGGGAGCAGGCCCACCTTGTATATGTTCAGTACTCGATTGAATCTATAAGAGATACAAAGAGGAATTAGTCTCTATAAGATTCAACAAAGGATTTTAATAGAATAGCATGCAGATTAATCACCTTGTTGAGCTTTTCCCTGACAAATTTAACAGTCTGATTCATAGAGTCTAAAGGGAAATATTCCTGCGAATAAAGACAATAATGAAAATTATACACAACCAAAAGTGTAAAAGTAATGTTGAATTTTCAATGATTTATCTTTTAATCAGACACTAAACACAAATTTTCACAGATAAGTGCGCATTTTATGTGTTGCAATTTGACTCTGCAATTCAAATACAAAATAAGGTTTAGGCAATCAGGAGAGTTCATCCAATCACGACCAACCCAGTGTACTAAGAACCGTAATCAAGCCAGTCAAACCACTTAGATTTATCAGGCAACAAAACACCTAGGATATCTTTATGCACCTAATCACATAACAGAACAGTCACGCACCTTAAAATACAGCCCAGAAACAGAAAAAGATAAGATAAGAGAAAAAGAAAAAAGAGAGTATCTAAATGTCAGTAGAACAGGAGCAACAAACCTGATCAGAGGAAACCCGTGCTATAGGAGGTTTGTTTACATGTTGTGATCCTATAGAGTCCCTTCAAAAAGTAAGATATAATACATATTATCAAATCCAATATAGTAAAAAACCAAAACCATCAAGAAAGCTTCTACACCAGATAATAGGATACTAAGTTTAAAAAAAATTACAAAACTCCGTTGGGGTTTATATGCTGAGAAATGTAGTCAGTCTGCGAGGTAGCTGCAAGCAATGAAGCCTCACTTGAAACAACTGGACTATGAACTTTAAGCCCTTTGGATCTTCCAGCTGAAATAACATAAGACAATATACATAAGATACTAATTATTAACAAAATGCAATAATTATTATATACATAGGTATATAATTAAAAGATATAGAAACTGACGGTTCAATCTAGCGAGTACTTCCTTTCTTCTTCCTTCTAACTTGTCCTTTGTATCAGAAAGGCTCTCAAACTGAGGTGCATATGAGACCTGCAATTTATTCCCCAGAAAAACAAACTCATCCAATTTTCTCTTTGCAAACCTGTAAACTAAAAGTGGTTCAAAAACACTGCAACATTCAATTATTACCACAAAAATGATTAACAATCTAAATTTCAATCACCTGGCATTGCTGACCAAACGAAATTTGATCCAGTAAACATCAGTAAATGGTTCAGAGTCTTCAGCATCCATAGGTTTAAAACTGACAAAAAAATCGAAATAACAAAATTTAAAATATCTATATCAGGAAATTAATGGAAAAGGAAACACAGGAGGAGAAAAGAACTCACTCTTCAATGTCTCCATAGGTAGCAAAAAGTTTCAACAGATCATCGCCGCATCCTAAAGCGGGAATGTTTCTAACAATCAAATATCTGATATCCAGAAAATCAAAAAAGGTTAATATTGAAATTATGAGAGTTCCAATAGCGTTTGAGACATAGACAATGACCTTGATTCATCGCAGACAGTATAAACGCGAATTGCGGGAGGCTCGTCTTTGTATCGAGGCATTTTTCTGGGTTCCCCTTTCCCAAAACCCTAAACTAATTGTCTTCTAAATGTAAAATTGCAAATGAAATTGAAATTGAAATTGAATCCCCCAGAAAACGGAGATGGCGGGCATGCAATACCTTAACTACGACGGACGACCACGAAACAGCCCAGAGCAGAGAACGTTTCTGTTTGAATTGGTTTTCTGAGTCGGGATTCATATGTTGGCCCAAGTTAGAGCCTGAACAGCTGAAATTCATAACAACAAAATGCAACAATTGCAAATGAGCCCAGCCCAACCCATTAATGTTCAAAAGTAAATATCTTAAGCCCACATGATAGGAAAGCTATTATTATTATTAATTAATGAAATTTAATCAATAAATCTATATATAAATGTGAAAATAGAGGGAACAATAATAGAATTTTGTACGTCAATCTTAATGAGAATATCTCATTTGAGTGATAATGGAGTTTAGAACTAGTTGAAGTCTGTGGTCTTGTTGGGCATGAATCATATAGTACCGTAACACAACAAAGAGAGGTTAGGGGTTTCTCAAAGATTGAAAAAGCAACTCCGAGCGTGAAATATGGAATGCTAATTCCTTCTACTGATAAGAATTTGCAAAGACCAAAATCAAGGCCACCAGACTACAGCATTACACGTAGCATGTATATGTTTGCGCTAGTCACCAAAGATTGATCTTCATTTTCTATTAACATTTCAATTAAAAAAAAAAAAATACATTCCAATTCAAGCATCACTATTCACCGCTTCATCTCATCATTAAGTTCAAACTTAATCTAATGCTATGGACTTATTTCCATATTCTTTATGCGCAGAAGCTTACAGGCATGTACATCATCAGTACATGTTTGCAGGGAGAAGAATGCACACTTGCCTCCCACTTACTCATCTCTGTTACAAGAAATTTAGGATTTTACAATTTAACTATGTTAAACCAATTCCTCAATCACAACCCACAAGCACCTGAAGACCTTAATATTGCATTAAACAGGGTTCAAAGCCACAAATATGTAATGGGGCCTCAAGGCGTGTACCAGTTAAAACAGCAAATAGTTCAAAACAGAGATGACAACGAAATATCCCAAATGATTTCTCTCCTTCACTCATCAAACAATAATCATAGATAGTCCGACCATATTATTGACTATAAAATGTAAAGGAGGAGGAGGAGACAAAGAGTACATTCAAAACGAGATCAATCAATCATTCAATTTTCAACAATACACACCCTCAAATGTGAAAGTCTCCCAGAAATGAAATATCGAGGGGAAAAAGAGAGAAATGTGTTAAAATAAACAAAGAGTATACACAGAGACTTCTCCCTGTAAAAGAGAGGAAAAAACAATACAGGTCTTTTAACAATCAAGTTATAGGCACAAAAGATAATTTTGTAGAACAGATACTTCCCATTGATAGATGAACTCCTTAAATACAAGAAAAATAACAATGAACAACCCAGAAAATCAAGAGCATTATTAACAGAAATGATTTTAATAATAGTCCACAATGACTGAAAAATAGAGATATTATTCTAATAGAAATTTGACAAATTCTAACATATTTCAACATTACCTCTAACACTCCCCCTTAATGCTGAAACTCTTAAGTCCAATTAATTTTTTGAAATAAGTAAACTTATCAAACGGCAGCTGCTTCGTTAACAAATGTGTTACGTGTTCATTTGTGCTGCAGAATTCTAGATTGACAACTCCTTTAGCAACTAACTCTGTAATGAAATGGTGCCTTGAACGGTTGTGATGAACTGGATTCTTTACTAAGGCAATTGTGGATTGATTATCACAAAAAATAATTGTAGTAGATTCTTGCTTCTACTTCATGTCTTCTAAGATTCTTCTGAGCCATGCTGGTTGACAAGCTGTGGTTGTAACTGCCATGTATTTAGCGTCGGTTGATGATAAGGCTGGCGTAGCTTATTTTTTTGAACTCCAGGCTATAGCACTCGATCTCAAAAAGAAAATATAGTCTCCAATACTCTTTCTGTCTTCTATACATCTTGCCCAATCACTATCAGAGAAGCCTTTCAAAATAAGATTATTATTTTTAGCATAAAAAATCCCATGAAAGATTGTTCCCTTTAAATATCTCAAAATTCGTTTTGCTGCACCAAGATGAATTTTACTGGGACTTTGCATAAATCTAGATAGGAGAATCGTTGCTTGAAGAATGTTTGGTCTGCTATTAGTTAAATACATCAAACTCCCAGTTAAGCTTCAAAAAGAACCAGCATCAACCTTTTCCTCATTATCATGCAACGTAAATTGTTGCCCAATACTCATAGGAGTGTTTACTAGATTACAATTGACCATATGATATTTCTCAAGCAAGTTCTTCACATATTTCTTTTGAGAAATAAAAGTACCATCAGTTGTTTGCATCACTTTCAAACCAAGAAAATAACACATCAAACCCAAATCAGTCATCTCAAACTCATCCGTCATAATCTTTTTAAAATTATTCAACAAAGAAGCACTATTACTTGAATAAATCAAGCCATCAACGTATAAACACACAAGCAACACCTGGTTGTCTTCTTCCACTTTGACATATAAAGTGAATTCACTTGGACTTTTTTTAAAACCATGAGACTCCAAGTGACCATTGATTTTGTCATACCAAGCACGTGAAGCCTACTTTAGGCCATACAAAGATTTATTCAAATGATACACCTTTTGTTCGGTTCCTACGATTTCATAACCTTGAGGTTGTTTAACAAATACTTCTTCCTCCAAAATTCCATTCAAAAAGGTTGATTTAACATCAAACTGATAAACATGCCATTGATTTTGAGCAGTTACTGCCAAGAGAGTCCGTATCGTATCAAAACGAGCAACAGGTGCAAAAGTTTCGCTAAAATCTATACCTTCTTGTTGCATGTAGCCTCGAGCAACCAACCTTGCTTTTAGCTTTTGAACTGACCCATTAGGTAAGTATTTTACTTTGTAGACCCATTTGAGACCGACAACTTCCTTTCCTTCTGGTAGATCTATAAGCTCCCATGTTTGATTTTGCTCAAAGGCTTCCATTTCCTCATCCATGGCAACACGCCATTCAGCACAAGTTTCAGCCTTTTCAAATGAATATGGTTCAATAGCTTGCGCTAGATTGCAATATTGCCAAGGTCCATATGAAGTAGCATTGCTCTCAACCAAAAAGGGGACATGATACATTAAGTTTTTCTTGAAGGATCTTACTTAGAAATTGTTTCCTCCAATGCAACTCATAGTTCGCCCATCGACTTAAGTGCCCAGTTTTCTCCATCCTAAATCGGACAGTACGCCAGCTGCCTATGTGAGCCAATTTTTGCAGTCCTAAATTAGACAGTTCGTCAATGGCCTAAGTGGCATAGTTTTCCCCTCCTAAATCGGACAGTTCGCTAAAGGCCTAAACGGCCAGTTTTCATCGTCTAAAATTGGATAGTTCACTGAAGGTCTAAGCAGCCTAGTTTTCTCCGTTCCAAATCGAACAATTCGCCAACAGCCTAAACGACCCAATCCGTCTCATTCACTATTGGGACAACTCCATAGCAGTCTGAAATCCAGCCTGATCTGCTAAATCTACAAGTTTAGGTACACAACCTTCGCCAATTAACCTCAGCAGCACAATTTTTAAATTATTGTCTGTTAAGAAAAAATTCCTTATGCACATACTATAGATAAAATCGCTAGACTAACCTTACTTAAGCTAGTTTAGCTCAACTGTTAGATTGTTCATCAAATAAAAAGTCCTAACACGTATGTTAAACACATTTAGATTGCCCAATAACTTAAGTAAAGTCATGTTCGGGTAATAAAACAACAAGTAAAGTAATGAAGTAAATAGAGAAGACGAAACATTAGAAATAAAATTTTCTTTTCATTAAGTTAACACTCTTTACATTAGCAATTACAAAATTCCTACAAAATGCAAAAAACATATACAACTTTTAAGCATCCCCCTCTATTGGAGCGACCGAGCTATCCACTGAGGAGCTTGGTTAAGCGACCTCGTTGTCCTCATCTTCTTCATCTTCAGCATCCTCTAAATAAACATCATTTACTCAGTCCCAATCAACATCTAGCTACCGCTCCTTAAGTTCAGCCAGTATATTTGACTGAAGACTGAAACAAACTTTAGCCAAATCTTCATCCTGAGATTCCTCCTGCCTCCTCAGCACCTGAACTTCAACCTCCAACTCTTTTATCCTCTTCTCCAACTCTTCAGACTGAACCTTCATACTCTTATTTCTATCTGTGAGGCTCCGATTCTCCTCTTTTCGTCTCTCTAGATCGGCATTCCAAACCACGAGCTCAACTTTATGGCAATCGTTTTGCTCCTGCATTGACTTGCCAACATCCTTCAAAGTGATCTCTATTTCATTCCCCTTAACCTCGCTTTCAGTTAAGGCAATTTTAACCCTCATCAGTCGAGCGTATTAGAGATTGTTGGCATTTATAGCTTGAAGCAGACACTAGTTCAAAAAGCCAGATATCGCTCGGTCATCCATGTGATCAAAATACTGAGAGTTAGCAGGAAACAAGGAGGCATGAACCAACTCTCGGTTGGGGCCATCATCCTGAATGCTGCAGTTCACCCCATACTTAGATATAAAGTAAGATCAAAGGTTAGCAACTTTAAAATGAGGAGGAGGAGGAGGAGAAACAAGAGTTGGGTTTGGAGCTGAAGTAGAGGCAGGCACCTCCCTTGCCCTTTTTGTAGATGGCTTCATTGGCGGACTGAGAACGACTGGTTCAGCATACGCTGGCACTATCACAGGTTCGAGGGGAGGCACCTCTCTTAGGATTTCAATAAACACCTTCCTCTTCATAGCATCGGAGATCTTAAACATTTTTTAGCCTTTACCCTTCTTAGGAGCCATATCTGCACAAAATAAAAAAATAAAAAAAAAAGTGTTAGTTTTAACAATCCTAAATAAAATACCTAAAGAGCAAAAAGTAGCATGATTGGAAGGATTGGGTCTGACATGTCTGCTAAGCGAACGAATAGGGTAATCCTCAGCTATCACCTTCTTCATATCCATACAACTGAGCCCCCTAGCCTTCATAAAATTAACTACACCTCTGTCATAAGGAGAGGGTGGTGTAGGGGGAAAACAGTGAGGATCTGTTGACCATTTGTTTGAAAGTCTGAACCCTCTAGGGAATTTCACAATGAAATACTTAGACTTCCAATTTTTCAAAAAGGAAATCTTGGACTTCTAAGAGGAAATATTACAATTTGTTTTTGCTTGGAGATAGCAATGGTCATCATTTGGGCAGATGAAGAAATGGTATAAATCCCAAATTACGCTGGCATTTAAGCTATTTCCATCCTCTCTTGCCAACGCGATCACACCATAGAGAAACCTCAAACCATTAGGATGAAGCTGACTTATGGTTATTTGATAACCATTAAGAAATGATTTTAGAGGTTCGGAAAAAGGAGGCCAAATCCCATATCGAAAGCTTTCTTCATATAACATGATCAAATCCTCATTTAAGGGAGAGAGTTTGCCCTCATGTACTTAGAAGGTCGAATTAATTCATACTCAGGCAAAATGCTATGAGTATAGTATATGTCTAATAGTTCGCCCTCATCAATGTTAGAAAGAATATCGGTGATCCGAACGTTCTTTTTTCTCCTGTTCGACTCGCCCACTCCTGAATCAACCTCCTCATGATACTTATCACTAGGGCGCTTGAACAGTATTTGGAAATCTTTTTCATTAGAGGAACCCATGCCCCTAACCAAGTAAAAATGAATAAGGAAGGAAGAGAAAAACTTACTAGAGAGAGAGAGGCGTGTTCTAGAGAGAGAAGCTCTGAGAATCAAGAAATGGTAAATGTAGCAAATGAGGTAAAAATGACCCTTATATAGGCCAGACGAAGCATGCGAAGGGTCGACTCATTAAATGAGGCGACTCCTCAAAAGGTCAATCTGATGCATCGGGTTGCACAACAAATAAAGGAAGCCTATTCCATCATTAAAGACTAAAAAAAAAGAATATTAATGGATGTCGAGACCATAAAAAATAATTCATGCTCTTTCTATTCTAAGTGATTTGTAGATAGGGTGAGAAGAGCCAAATCCTAGACACTAATAAAGACTAATTTTTGAATTGAAACTAGTTGATAAAACAATAAAATAAAAGGAAAAATTTGATCAAATTAACGATCAAAAAATAACTAGGTAATTAGAGAGTGATAAAATAAATAAATTAAAATTAATGGAAGAAACGATTCAGCCAAAGGTGATTCATAATATGATATCCTCTTGATTGATCATTGATACAAAGATGATACAATAATTCGGAAGACTGACATGTTATAATCTTTGAACAAGCGTCTCAGAAAAATCTTTCCATAATATTATATTAAACAGATAAGCGCTAGAATAATCTCTAACTAGCAAACAACCCTAAACAAGTGATAGAATTTAATTTATTAGCAATAATAAAAACTAGAAAGATCCTGTCCTATTCAACAAATTTACAAGCATAGTTCATTTCAAATAGATTGTGGATTTTCATAATATAATCCAAAGGTCTAGTCACAATCAAATTATATTATTCGCTACAAAGTCAATTCAGTTTAGACAATACGAATTTAACTTCATTAATAGCCATATGCTTTCGTATTAGGATGATCAATGGGCCCTTATTGAACAAATAATAAGAAAATAATAGAGATGGAGTTTCTTATCAGATTCAGAACACACACAAAAATCAAGCGAAATTAAAGAATAAAATTATTACATTTAGATCTCACAATCTTAAATAATCCCTACTTGAGATCAACCCTTGACTGAAATAAAGTAAATTAGCCACTCATGACTATGGAGAAAGCAAAGAATAAAATAAACCCTAAAGAGAGCTACTTTTTTATTAAAAGTGAGAAGAGGATATGGATCCCCTTTACAAACTTTAAGATCCTATATATAATGGAGGAAAGAAACCCAAAAATAAATAGCTTTAAAAAATCTAAATATTTAAATTGAGCATCTATCGAAATCTCTTAAATGGTGGGTCAAATTGCATTTTAAATGATATTCTCATAGCTGGCAAGAATCTGCAGCAGTTTAGGTCACGTCCCCATCAACTTGCCCAAGCGCTATCGCAAAATTTCCAAAAGACTTTTCCATGTTGTGAATCCAACTCTGCAACGCTTGCCTAACTGCTATCTCAAAACTTCCTGGGGGTTTTATTCAGTTTTAAACTGATCACTTCTTATATTTGTCTAAGTGTAAGCTAAAAACTTTCAAAAGGCTTTTTGAGAATCTAGCTCCAACTTGGTCGGCTTCATCAAAAACTCAAAAAATCGATCTCCAAAACTTCCTTTTGAATAAATCCAGCATAACCTATAAAAAAAATAAAAACCAAATGAAAATTCTCATTTTAACCAAAAATTATTTATAGACAATAATCAAACAAGTGATATTTTATGTTGTCGAACGGTGCAAGAAGGGAGAAGTCTAGCTGCTGTCAAACGGCACAGGGAAGGGAGAAGAGACGGTTGCATAAGGAGATAAGCTGGGGTTTGGGTTTGGATTTGGGTTTGGGTTTGTGAGAATAGAAGTGTGTTTATAAGGGTAACCTACACCGCAAAACGACATAGTTTTGAGTTTGTGAGAGCTTTCTTTTTTCTTTTTTTCTTATTTAATTTTACATTAAACTCTTCAACAAATGTTCTTTTTAATTAACTCTTCAACAATTATGACAATTAGCTTTTGAATCTTTTAAAGAATAAAAATATTATTTTGGATTTATAGATAATAAATCTTACTTATTAATCAAAATATTTAATAATTTGAAAAGTTTTTAATATTTTATAAATAAAAATAATAAAAATTTAGATAATTTATAAATTTCAT
>CANUEP010008798.1:0-16857 GCA_947857235.1 Jatropha podagrica
TCAAAATCAATCATTCACCCTGCAAAGCATTCATCCATCCATAGGTTAGTTTATCAGCATGACATAGTCTCGGGATCCATCTCGGGTTAGCATACCATGCCTTAACTATTGGGTAATTAATCTAGTTAATTAGGTTAATTAAAATTGGAGTCATTTGGGGTTTTCCTAGTTTACCCTTAAATAATTAAACAAGGTGGCGACTCTCATAAATCACGTGCATTTCTATCCATTTGTCATACGCATTTCCACATTGCGAGTACGTATGGGGGGTAGGGGTTCACAAGACTATATTAAATATATTGTGGGGACAAAGGTACATAGGATAGTGATATATTATGCTATCCATGAGGGTATGATGTATGTGTGGTTACTGTTTTCCTCGCTCAGGTGGTACGTTAGTACAAAGTGAGACATAGATGGTGATATCAAATTTATTCCAATCATATATATGCCCGTTGGTATGACACAAGGTGACAGAATCAGCAAGGTATATATAGTATAGTTCTTACCTCAATAAAAAAAAGTATGTTGCTCACGGACATTATATTACTAGTTTGCCACCATATGTGTATTTATTCACCCCAAGTCCATATAACACCCCACGTGGATATAATGTATCTCGGCTACACTGCAACTAACAACTTGCCATACCAATCTATGGCCAATGCTATTACAATGACATTGAATATAGGATCACTGATCCCAACTCAACTCCACTCCACTCTTGTCCGACATTATATGGTATTAGTCATACTCAATCACTGTAGAAGTCTATAAACATAGAATATGATGTAGTATATGGTAGATTACCTATCCATCATAGTCTAATTGTCTTTTAGTAAGATAAATGACACATGCCACTTATGTATGATGTCAAACTAGTGGGTGGATAAGGATAATACATATACTCATTATAGATTACATTAAATAGCTTGTGGGGATAAAGGTACACGGGATAGTTATATTTTATGCTATACATGGGGGTATGATATACATGTGGCTAGTGTTTTCATCTATCATGTGGTACGTTAGTACATGAGTGAGACATATACGGTGATATCAAATTCATTCCAACCATATATATGCCCATTGGTATGACGCAAGGTGACAGGATCAACAAGGTATATATAGCATAGTTCGTACCCCAATCAAAATTAGCATGTTGCTCATGGACATAGCTTCCCACCATATATGTATTTATTCACACCAAGTCCCCACGTGGATATAATGTATCATGGCTATACAACAGTTAACAGCTTCCCATACTATTCTATGGCTAGGGCTATTACAATGACATCTAATAAAGGATCACTGATCCTAGCTTAACTCTACTCCATGCCTGTCCGATATTATATGGTATGAATCATACTCAATCACCATAGAAGTTTATAAACATAGGATATGATGTATTAGATGGTAGATTACCTATCCATAATAGTCTAATTGGCTATGAGTATGATAAATGACATATGCCACTTACGTATGATGTGAAATTACTGAGTGGATGAGGATAGTCCATATAATCATTATAGATTACAATAAATACATTGTGGGGACAAAGGTACACGGGATAGTGATATATTATGCTATACATGGGGGTATGATATATGTGTGGTTAGTGTTTTCATCAACCATGTGGTACGTTAGTACAAGAGTGCGATATATATGGTGATATCAAATTCATTTCAACCATATATATGCCCATTGGTATGACACAGGGTGACAAAATCAGCAAGGTATATATAGCATAATTCTCATGGACCTGGTTTCCCATCATATATGTATTTATTCACCCCAAGTGTAACGCCCTGATTTATGGAATTATGAATAATGGCTACTAGATTGCTAATTGGTACCAAATCGGGGTATTGGTATGAATTCCAAATCAGATATGTTATTTTCATAATTATTTTGTCTAGATTGTGATTGATGAATTACATGTTATTTGTTTGATTATTCATGCATTTAATGGTAACTGTATGGCGAATTGGGAAGTTGTGCCTTAGGAAGTCTAGTTACGGAATTTAATGTGATACGGTTCTAATTGTACCTAGATATTTGAAATTAAGAGAGAGAATGATGTTAAATTGATTTTAAAATATTTTTCCAAAATTGATTTGATTTGGGGAGTAAAATAATTAATTTGGTATTGGTTGTCAATTATTGGGATTCGATTTTAAAATAAGATTTATAGATCATTATTGTTACTCATTTATTATTTAAGAAATTATTTGTTAAATTATAGTTTAAATGTATCAATGGTATTTCATTTATAGGTATTTTATTAAATGGGTTTTAAATAAATGGGCTTATTTAATTATAGGCCATTTTTGTGCTTTAAAAAAAAAGAAAGGAAAAAAAAAGAGAGAAAGAGTGTCTTCTTCTATTCTTATGATTTTAACCATTGGAATCTACAATCACATGAAATTGAGAGTTAGCAACATTAGAATAGTGATTTAAGTTAGAAGAGTGAGGTGCAATTAGGCTGTGATCACAAAAAGGCATTCCGTAATCAAGGTAAGTTTCTGTTTTGCAATACATATGTTTGATTTTATTATTGGAGTCATTTATGTTAAGAGATTTCAAATCCCTAAGGGTTGATGTCTATATTTTGTTTTCTCTTACTTTTCATGCCCATAGAGAAGGGTGAACCTTCTAAGGTTGATAAGGGCAAAGGGAAGGCAAAATTGCAAAGTTTGGTATGTTGTCGTAAGGTTTGAGGTTAGTGCTCTATAAGTATATGTCTACTTTGAACTCATTGAGTGATGTTTGTGCTGTACAATTATACTTGATTTTAATTATTGGCATTATTTTCTCATTTATTGATTTTGAGAACTAATGTTTTAAGTGTAGAAATTGGAGATTCTATGTGAATTGCTGGAATTGATAAACTTTCATGCTATATGCGTTATTAGTTTCATCCGTATCTCAGTTCTTCACAAAAGTTTTATTTCTACTTCTTAGCTTTTCAGAAAATTTTCTTGTGTCTAATTTGGATGCCTATAACTCAAGTTATGATCTAAAAACTAGAACTGGTTCTATCATAGCGTCAAACTTATATATCCAGATTGATTGCTTCTTTTGGCAGCAAAGATGTCAAGATTTTGACTAGTGTCCTCCTAAAAGTTGTAGATTTATTTTTTAGCTTTCCAACTCATCCTCTTAGGTTGAATTTGAGTAATCATAGCTCAATTTATGTGTCAAATAGTACAATTGGTTCTGGCATGCATAGCTCATGCTGTGTACTATCGAAATTGGTTTTCTAGCACGACCAGCCCATGCTTCCTACTAACTATAGGTGCATTTAGTGACCCTTTTAGCATGGCCATGCCATCTAGCATGCCCAGCCCGTGCTCTGCACTCTCCCTTTCAATGCTATGTTGTATTTTTTTACCTTCTAATGATGCCTAAACATTCTAAACGCATAACTAATGTATTTTTTATGTGGTTTTCTTTCTAAAGTCTCATAGAAACATTAAATAGGAATAAATAAGTTATGTATCATGATTACATGTTGGTATGATTAGGGACTATAATTGAGTGATGAAGCTTAATTGGGGATTTAAGCCTAAATGATGTATCAATGTGCAACTCAATGAACCAATGTGTGCCTGTATCCTAGTTTGAGATTAATGTATGACCAGCTTAGGAAGGGAGCATGTACCCTAGTGTTTTAGGATCGTCGAACCATGTTCCTACCTATGTTTGACTTGATTTTTTTGTTTATGGATTGCATGAGCTATACTTGATGTATGATATTATGCTTGGTTGCATAATGTAATGTGTGGATAGATGTTATCCTACAACTTTATTATTGTGATGTTGACTTGCTCGACCCATGAACTACTATGAATTGAGTGTGTGCTTATCACATGGTAATACCAATTCGGTATTATGCTTAGGAAAGTTTAATGTTATGCACCAGGTACGCATACTTACTTGACATCATGAATAACATTGGACTAAGATGTTTGTGCATTGTCCGATCTCAATTGAACTACTTGAGCAATATATGTTATGAATGTGGGATTATTAATACTTGTGAAAGTGTATGAATATGGATATTTTGGATTTACATGAAGCTTCTGAGCCTTTATGATTAATGAGCAGGCTGCAATCAGGTACACTTACTTGTTATGTTTATCGCTTGAAATTTTGATTGTGGATGTTAATGGGAAGTTGTTGTAAACTGAATTGGCCTAAAAAGAATTAATAGGCTCTTACTGTGGTCTTGGTTGAATAGTTGCTAGAACACATTTATCTATTTATGAAATAAAGCATGCTATGAGACCTGATTTGGATTATGCTGCGATTATTTTGACACATGGGGGCCTTTGGGTTTCTTTGTGTATAATGAGGTTAAAGACATAATCAGGTATGTCTGTGAATGCTTGTGATGCTATAGTTGAACTTTTGAGGTTATATTTGTGATTGGACTCGGGTACAATGTAAAGAACTATAACTAAAGGACTGGGCCCTTATTATGTACTTGGTTGAATAGTTGTAAGAATGTGGTTATATTGATACTGACATACTGAGCATGCTACTGATTACTGGATTTACGCTGTGATCATATGCTGGACACAGGGTGTCCCACTCAGGTTGCGGACGCACACCAACATTCTGTAGGCTTATGTCACCGTTCTGTAGGCTTCTGCCTTAATCTATTTTGTTGGCTATTATGCCATTCTGATTATGAATTTGATACTTATTCTGCTTTTGCTTCTTCAAAGTTAATGAAAAGATTAAAGAATGTGACTGATATCATACTGTAATAGTATGTGTTCTGAAATATTTCTATATATATATATATTCCCATGATATTCTGATTTGGTAATGAGATTGACAACATTATGATTTGTTAACAACACTAAATAATGTTCTTATTTAGGGTTGAGACAATCATCCAATTTGTTTTGGGTACATATTCTGATGATGTCCTGCATAATAGCTATGCTCTGAAATTTATCTAACATGGAATATATTTTGAATTCATTTTGATGTAGTTTATGTCTTAATGACGTTTTAATGAAGTGTACACTTGAAATATGATCATTAATACTGGATTGTGTATGTACCTTATATTAAGTTTTGAATAGAACCCTTAAGATTACTTAACTACTTACTATGTGAATAAAAACCTATATGAGTTTGCTCTTATATATATTGATTGAAGTGATTTTCTATAATGCAAGTAAACTAGCATATGAAGTGACTATGTGTTTTGGGCTAGAAATATAGAGTGAAATGTGAAAATATATACTTGTACTGTGAGATAGTGTTATTGCAGGCAACATGTATACTTACGGCATGGTATAGATATTTACATTATGTGATATGCTCTTATGCCATGCAAGTCTTGATTATAAATGATATTGCATGATCATATGAGAAATAAGTTGCCCTTGTGGGCTATTGTAGTAAATGCTATATATATATATATATATATATATTGATATTGTGTATGGTTTCAATGAACCATACCTGTTTGCTATGTGATGCATATATTTTGTTGAGTAGCACTGAGTTTTATACTTAGCGCGATGTTTTTTTAACCTCACGTAGGTTGAAGATTTGTTTACTGTGGATCTCGAGTACATGTGTCTAGAGAGAAGATCTTCTACTTCCAGACTAGAGTGTCAGTCTATACTATAGACTCATGGCATGTGTTAGCTTCGGAATAAAGAGCATTTGTTTGCTATGTAGGGCTTGAAGCTTATTTATTTCGATACATTTGATTTCATTTCTTGAACTCTGTAAGGATTTGGATTTGTTCTACAGGGACTTGGTCTCTAATTTTAAAGATTGAACTTTTCACATTTTTGGGTTTATAAATGTTGGATATGAGAGTGGTTTCTTTGAGAATGCATTTTATTGTAATTGAATATTAAATGTTATAAAGGATTTTTAAGAATCTCGTTGCTATTTTGGAATGTTTTAATAATATGTTTCCTAAATGGTATTTTCAAAGGACATTCTAGTTATTTTCTCTAGGAAATGCCTAAAGTATTTTAGAACTGTTTAATGGGTTATCACTACTGGTTTGAAAATTTTAAATTTTCCTCATATTTTATAATCGAACTGTTTAGGCAAGTTTTGAGTTACTAAGACTTCTGTCGTACATTTTTAAAAGATTTGTAAACTGAGCATTTAATTACTATATTATGTTTTCATTAATACCAGTTCTATACTAATAAGTAAGTTTGTACGTGCCTCCGGCATAGAATGCAACATCTCCTATACTGGTCCTATGAGATTGGTAAGGGGGCATTACATTTATTGGTATTAGAGCTGCTGGTTTAGTCGGTTCTTGTTTAATTTACTTGGTTTGACTATTTTATTTAACTTGTATTGTTTAACTTATTTGGGGAATTGGGTGTGAGATTTGTATAATGATATAGAACATGCCACTTTAGTCTGGACTAGAACTTATCTCTGATGCAGATCTTATAAATTTATGAAATTGTCATGTGTCTTTTGGACCACAACACGTGGATGATGAGGATGCAAACAGTTATGCTCCTCCTCGTGGTGCTAGAGATTCCATTAGTGAGCTTGTGTCTATTGTAGGACCTGCTGCTTTTAGTCAGGCGGTGTTAGAACTGGATGCTTTATTTTAGCATTTTGCTACCGAGTATATTATCCTTTGTTTCATATGATTGAATGAAGTTTCGTATGATACTATTTTCAGTTGAGTGATTAAGATTACATGTCACATGTTTGGTTTTTTTTTTTTCTTTTCACATTTCTATTTAATCGTTTGCTCTTATGATAAGTCCATATACTAGACTAGTTAGGCATGTTATGGATAGGAAAGGTAAGTGCCTACTCATAGAGAATTTTAACTATGAATGTTACTCGATCATTGTTTAATAATGATCATTGGATTCTTAAATGAATATAAAACTTAGGTGAATGTTTTTGTGTAATTTGTGAATATATGCCCTTAAATGAGCACCAATGTGTGTGAGCATGAAAACAAATTTTGGTCTTGAGTCTCATAATGGAAATGAACAAGTTATATGACTAAAATGTGAAAATTAAAGATGATTAAGTTAAAGTGAAAAATCCTTAGTTGGTCATGTCTCTAGGCTTGCATGTTGAAATAGTTTATAATGCTTTGGTGATATTGATAAGTTGCATGCTCGACTAGATCGTCAAGGGTCATTAAGGTGATCAGAAGGTGTATGCCCTAAAGTTTTTGTTATGATTATAAATGTGAAGTGTGTGCTTTAGTGAATCTCACATGGTTGAGTTAGATAAATGTTGTAAAAGAAATGAGTAAGATAGCTAATGTGTAAAAGAGGCATGGTATGAATTTGTGTAATTTATGAATGTATTTTCTATGCAAATGATTCTAAGAGTCAAGTGCATGATTGAGACGTGCAGATATTGTGGATATTGAATTTGATTGATTAGAGCATGAATCTATGGAAAATTACATATTAGTGCATGAATCTATGCTATATGACAAACGAATTTGTGTAAATAAATAAACACATGATAAAAGTAACTAAATATGATTACATGAATTTAATATGATATGACTAAAGGAGTTATTTTCTATGTGAAAATATGAGAGTTTTTGTGATAGAACTTCATAGGAGTGTACTAATCGTGAAGTAGCTATCAACATGGGACTATGAATGAGTAATATGAGAACTTAGCTAGAGGACTCATATAATGAGTGTTGGACATTATTGTGATATGTTTTCTTGAATAGAATACTAAGTCATGTTTTTATGCAAGGTTATGTGATGAGTCTTGAAATGATTGGGATAATGGATAGAGACCTCCATATGCATAATGAATAAGTCTGCTTTTATGTCCTGGCCAGATGTGAAAGTATGATTACTTCCTTTGCATGACTCTTAGGGAGAACTTGAATATTTAAGGAAAAATGTAAGGTTTTCTCTTAAATATGAATGAGAGATAGAATGTTTGTGAATCTTAAAGCTTTGCCTACATAATTGTTATGACTCCATGTATATGTGGATGAGTTCTGGCCTGATCAACTGATACTCTTCCATAATACAATGGTAATCAGCAAGTGTGGCACAAAGTAGAAAAGAAAAGTTAAAAAAGGCGAGTTATGATTAAAATTTTAGAATAAGAAGTATTATTTGTATATGAGTAGAGTATTTATGTTTTAATTTGACTTAATGAATGTTCTATGTATCAAGTTTGGGAAATAACTTTAGATGATGAGGCTAGCTTTTGTTGTCCAATTATATTCCTATATGAATAACTTGTAAGTGGGTATATAAATACATTTGTGTATTTGTGAGTATATGTTTATATGGAACAATATATTTACTTAATTCTACTTATGATGATGAATAAATGAGTAATTGTAAGCAAGAAAATCTTTGTGAATTAAAGAGTTAATTTGATTATATGTGTCATTGAACTTGTATGAGATATGACTCATGGTGATTTAAATGGTTATATGAGACAAATTAATTCTTAAATGATAGAAGAGCGTATGTAATGTATTTTACATATTCTATAATGTAATGTAGTTATCACATGAAATAGACTATGTGAGTTCCTTAATGAGAATTGTGGTGTAATAGGTTTATTAATATATATATATATATATATATATAAGATTGAAAGTTTTGGAATGTTTATAAAAGCTTATGAGCTTATGTGTTACTTTGTGCCATGATAATTTCACTTTGGTTCTTGTGGCTTTACTACACAAAAACCATATGTCTGCTTATGTTTGAGTTGATGTCATCTCTTATTGCTAGTCATACTGGAAATATCACTTAAGAATAGTGATAGCTGAGACTAATGAATGCTATGCTATACCAAAACATAATATGTGGTTCCAATAGACTAAGAACATGGTGTTATAGATATATACTATTATGGTGTATCCAGAACAACTGGAAATTTTGAGGACGAAATTTTCTTAAGGGTGGAAGAGTTGTAACGCCTTGATTTCTGGAATTATGAATGATGACTACTGGATTGCTAATTGGTACCAAATTGGGGTATTGGTATGAATTTCAATTCAAATATGTTATTTTCATAATTATTTTCTACAGATTGTGATTCATGCATTACATGTTATTTGTTTGATTATTCGTGCATTTAATGGTTACTGTATGGCGAACTAGGAAATTGTGCCTTAGGAAGTCTACTTATGGAATTTAATGTGATATGATTCTAGTTGCACCTATATATTTGGAATTGAGAGAGAGAATGGTGTTAAATTGATTTTAAAATATTTTTCCTAAATTGATTTGATTTAGGTAGTAAAATAATTAATTTGGTATTGGTTGTCAATTATTGGGATTTGATTTTAAAATAAGATTTATTCATCATTGTTATTACTCATTTATTATTTAAGAAATTATTTGCTAAAGTATAGTTTTAAATGTATCAATGGCATTTCATTTACAGGTATTTTATTAAATGGGTTTTAAATAAATGGGCTTATTTAATTATAGGGCATTTTTGTGCTTTTAAAAAAAGAAAGGAAAAAGAAAGAGAGAGAAAGAGTGTCTTCTTCTATTCCTATGATTTTAACCATTGGAATCTACAATCACATGAAATTGAGAGTTAGCAACATTAGAATAGTGATTGAAGTTAGAAAAGTGAGGTGCAATTAGGCAGAGATCACAAAAAGCCATTCTGTAATACAGGTAAGTTTCTATTTTACAATCCATATGTTTGATTTTGTTATTGGAATCATTGATGTTAAGAGATTTCAAATCCCTAAGGATTGAAGTCTATGTTTTGTTTTCTCTTGCTTTTCATGCCCATAGAGAAGGGTGAACCTTCTAAGGTTGATAAGGGCAAAGGGAAGGCAAAATTGCGAAGTTTGGTTTGCTGTCATAAGGTTTGAGGTTAGTGCTCTACAAGTATATTTCTACTGTGATCTCATTGAATGATGTTTGTGTTATACAATTATACTTAATTTTAATTATTGGCCTTGTTTTCTCATTTATTGATTTTGAGAAATGATGTTTTTAATTATAGAAATTGGAGATTCTGTGTCAATTGCTGGAACTGATAAACTTTGATGCTATATGCGTTATTAGTTTGGTTTAGAACGTATTTTTGGACCCTTTGTGCTTTTCATCTGTATTTGAGCTCTTAACAAAAGTTTTAGCTCTACTTCTTAGCTTTCTAGAAAATCTTCTTGTGTCTAATTTGGATTCCCATAGCTCAAGTTATGATCTAAAAACTAGAACTGGTTCTATCATGGCGTCAAACTTATATATCCAGATTGATTGCTTATTTTGGCATCAAATATGTCAAGGTTTTGACTATTTTCCTTCATAAAAGTTGTAGATTTATTTTGTTTTCTTTCTAATGCATCCTCTTGTGTTGAATTTAAGTAATCATAGCTCAATTTATGAGTCAAATAGTAAAACTGGTTCTGGCACGCCCAGCTCATGCTGTGTACGATTGAAATTGGTTTTCTAGCGCGACCATGGCATGTAGCAGGCCCAGCCCATGCTTCCTACTGACTATAGGTGCATTTAGTGACCCTTTTAGCATGTCCATGCCATCTAGCACGCCCAACCCGTGCTCTACACTGTCCCTTTTCAATGCTCTGTTGTATTTTTTACCTTTCAATGTTACCTAAACACTCTAAATGCATAACTAATGTACTTTTGATGTGGTTTTCTTTCTAAAATCTCATAAAAACATTAAATAGAAATAAATAAGGTATGTGTCATGGTTACATGTTGGAATGATTAGGGACTATAATTGAGTGATGAAACTTAATTGGGGATTTAAGCCTAAATGATGTATCAATGTGCAACTGAATGAACCAATGTGTGCCTGTATCCTAGTTTGAGATTAATGTATGACCGGCTTAGGAAGGGAGCATGTACCCTAGTGTTTTAGGATCGTCGAACCATGTTCCTACCTATGTTTGACTTTATTTTTTTGTTTATGGATTGCATGAGCTATACTTGATGTATGATATTATGCTTGATTGCATAATGTAATGTGTGGATAGATGTTATCCTACAACTTTATTATTGTGATGTTGACTTGCTCGACCCACGAACTATTATGAATTGAGTGTGTGCTGATGACATGGTAATACCAATTCAATATTATGCTTGGTAAAGCTTAATGCTATGCACCAGGTACGCATACTTACTAGACATCATGAATAAAATTAGACTAAGATGTTTGTGCATTGTGCGATCTCAATTGAACTACTTGAGTAACATATGTTATGAATGTGGGATTATTAATACTTGTGAAAGTGTATGAGTATGGATGTTTTGGATTTACATGAAGCTTTTGAGCTTCTATGATTAATGAGCAGGCTGCAATTAGGTATACATACTTGTTATGTGTATTGCTTGAAATTTTGACTATGGATGTTAATGGGAAGTTGTTTTAAACTAAATTGACCTAAAAAGAATTAATAGGCTCTTACTGTGGTCTTGGTTGAATAGTTGCTAGAACACGGTTATCTGTTTATGAAATAAAGCATGCTATGAGATCTTATTTGGTTTATGCTACGATTATTGTGACACATGGGGGCCTTTAGGTTCCTTTGGGTGTAATGAGGTTAAAGACGCAATCAGGTATGTCTGTGAATGCTTGTGATGCTATAGTTGAACTTTTGAGGTTCTATCTGTGTTTGGACTTGGATACAATGTAAAGAACTATAACTAAAGGACTGGGCCCTTATTATGTACTTGGTTGAATAGTTGTATGAATGTGGTTATACTGATACTAATAGATTGAGCATCGTACGGGGCCGAATCAGGGTGATCTTATTCAGCAGTTAGTAGATGCATTGGGACAAGCTGTGGGAGCAGTTCCCCAGTCTCTAGTTGCATCTACCCCAATAGAGAGATTGAGGAAGTACCATGTTGAGGATTTCCTAGGTAGGAAGGATGACTATCCTACTGCCGTAGAGTTTTGGCTCCGGGCTATAGAGAGGGTCTTGGACCAGATGTAGTGTACTCCCCGGGATAGATTATTATGTGTCATCCCCTTACTAAAGGAGGAGGCTTATTTCTGGTGGGAGTTTATAGTGAAGACAGCGAGGGCAGAATATGTTACTTGGAATTTCTTTCTCTCTAAGTTTCGGGAGAAGTATGTGGGGGAGTTGTATACTAATCAGAAGAAAGCAGAGTTTTTAGAGCTCAGACAGGGTCGGATGACCATCTCAGAGTATGAGCGAGAGTTTCTATGGCTGAGTACGTATGATGCTAAATTGATCCCTACTGAGGCAGACCGGTGTAAGCGGTTCAGGAAGGGACTGTTGGATGAGTATAGGATGCACTTGACATCCCAGCCTCACACCACTTTAGCTTTGTTAGTGAAGGCTGCTTTTGAGTTGGAGGTTATTCAGATGGAGAGACAGACTAGATTTCAGAGGACTCATCAGAGTAGTCAACGTAAGAGGTTTCGAAGTGTTTCATTTGGACAAACTTTTGGGGTCCAGTGGAGTAGCAAGAGATTTGGAGGTGGATGCAGATGGGGATCAGACCAGGTCAGATAGTTGGTCGGCATACATTTAGGAGATCAGCTCCTCAGGCTACGTCTGTTGCTAGTGGTTGAGGTGCTACACGATCAGGTCTATAGACTTGTACTCAATGTGGCAGGAGGCATGTTGGGGTCTGTTGGGGAGTTTTAAGAGCTTGCTTTAGATGTGGGTCTACCAAGCATATGGTTAGGGATTATCCATTGGTAGCTAATAGTCCAACTCAGCATGTTGGGAGGCCAGCTCCCTATGTTCAAAGAGGGCGAGGTAGAGGCCGTGGTGAGACACATGGTATTGGGAGTCAAAGGTCAATTTTTGAGACAATGGAGAGACTTGAGACTAGAGCACCAATGAGGGCATATGCTATCAGGACCAGGGAGGAGCAGGATGCTCTGGACATCATTGTAGGTACCTTCTCTATCTTTGACACTTTTGTACTTGCTTTGATTGATCCAGGCTCCACGCATTCATACATATGTATACATTTGGGTAGATTGGGTAGTATGCATGCAGGCACATTAGAGCATAGTATTGAAGTCACTAGTCTCCTAGGTTAGAGTGTAGTAGTTGATCGAGTGTATAGAGATTTCCCTTTGGTCATTCATGGGCTTGTATTTTGGGAGATTTGATAGAGTTGCCTTTCCGGGAGTATGATGTGATCTTAGGCATGCATTAACTGTCTCACCATGGTGTGATTGTGGATTGTAGACGTAAGAGAATCACAATCCAAACTCCAGCTGGTGAGGAGATAGTAGTTGTGGGTGAGAGGAAGGATTACCTCTCTTATGTTATTTCAGCTAGTACTGCTAGGAGGATGATATAGCATGGCTGTGAGGCATTCCTAGCCTGTGTACTTGAACCTGTGCAAAGACCTCCCAGAGTAGATGAGATTCCAATAGTGTGTGATCTTTCATATGTGTTTTCGGAGGATTTGCCTGCTTTACCTCTTATGAGAGAGGTTGAGTTCAGTATTGAGGTTATGCCAGGTACTGCGCCGATATCGATTGCTCCGTATCGGATGGATCCCACTGAGTTAAGGGAACTGAAGATTTAGCTTCAGGAGTTGCTCAACAAGGGTTTCATTTGACCGAGTGTTTCTCCTTGGGGCGCTCTAGTGTTGTTTGTGAAGAAGAAGGATGGTACTTTGAGACTATGCATTAATTATAGACAGCTTAATAAGGTGACAGTGAAGAATTGTTATCCATTGCCTCAGATAGATGATTTATTTTATCAGTTGAGAGGAGCCACTGTATTTTTGAAGATTGATCTGAGATCTAGGTATCATCAGTTGAGAGTTAGAGAGGCGGATGTTCCTAAGACTGCTTTCAAGACTCGTTATGCCCACTATAAGTTTTTAGTGACGCCATTTGGGTTGACTAATGCTCCAGTGGTGTTTATGGATTTGATGAATCGGATCTTTCATCCTTACTTAGATCGGTTCGTAGTAGTCTTCATTGATGACATTTTGGTGTACTCTCCGATTAGAGAGGATCATGATCACCATCTACGGACAGTTCTGCAGACTCTAAGAGTCGACGATTGTATGGTAAGCTTAGTTAGTGTGAGTTCTGGTTGACGGAGATTGCCTTCTTAGGGCATATTATTTCGATGGAGGGTATTCGGGTGGATCTGAAGAAGATTGAAGCAATACTTGATTGGAAGCCACCTAAGAATGTTACTAAGATCCGTATTTTCTTAGGTTTAGCTAGGTATTACTGGAGGTTTGTCAAGGGGTTTTCTCTTATTGCAACCCCTTTAACTAGACTTCTTCGTAAGGACGTTCAATTTAAGTGGACGGATAGATGCCAGAGCAGTTTTGAGAGGCTTAAGGCGATGCTTACTGAAGCTCTAGTGTTGACACAGCCAGCTCCAGGTAGGCCATATGATGTGTATAGTGATGCCTCATATAATGGTCTGGGTTGTGTGCTTATGCAAGAGGATAAGGTAGTTGCTTATCCTTCTCGATGGCTTAAGCCAAATGAGCAAAACTACCCTACCCATGATTTGGAGTTAGCAGCTATTGTGTTTGCCCTGAAGATTTGGAGGCATTATTTATATGGTGAGAAGTGCCATTTGTATACGAACCATAAGAGCCTTAAATATCTGCTCATGTAGAGAGAGCTTAACTTGAGGCAGTGCAGATGGTTAGAGCTACTTAAGGATTATGATTTCACCATTGATTACCATCTAGGTAGAGCTAATGTAGTGGCAGATGCACTTAGTAGGAAGGCCTTAGTTGCTCTTCGTGCTATGAACGCACGTTTATCAGTGGTTAGAGATGGTGCTCTTGTAGCAGAGCTTGTGGTGAGATCTAGCCTACTACAGCAAATCAGAGATGCACAGTTGGGTGATGAGACTATTGCCAGGTGGAAAGACTTAGCTAGAGAGGGTAAGAAGAAGGGGTTTCAGATTATAGGTGACTACTTGTACTTTGGAGATCAAATTTGTGTGCCTAAGATCCTAGAGTTTAGGAGTAGTATCTTAGAGGAGGCCCACAGTAGTTCGTATTCGATGCATCTGAGTAGTAATAAGATGTATCAGGATTTGAGGATGCAGTATTGGTGGCCGGCGATGAAGAGGGGCATTACAGATTTCGTGTCGAGATGCTTGACCTGTCAGCAGGTTAAGGCAGAGCATCAGGTCCCATCGGTTTTACTACAGCCTATCTCTATTCCAGAGTGCAAATGGGATAGGATTACTATGAATTTTATGGTTGGTTTGCCTACTACACCCCAGAAGAAAGATTTTATATGGGTTATAGTTGATAGATTGACTAATTCAGTGCATTTTCTTCCTATTAGGACTGATTTTTCGATGGAGCAGAGCTTTACATTGATGAGATTGCGAGACTGCATGGAGTTCCTTCTTCCATTATCTCCGATAGAGACCCGAGATTTACTTCAAGATTTTGGAAGAAGTTACAAGAGGCTTTGGGTACTAGATTACATTTCAGCACAGCCTTTCATCCCCAGACAGATGGTCAGTCAGAGTGGGTGATTTAGATACTTGAGGATATGTTGAGGACTTGTGTGATTGAGTTTGATGGCAGCTGGGAGAAGTATATTTGGCTAGTAGAGTTTGCTTATATTAACAATTACTAGTCGAGTACACAGATGGCTCCTTTTGAGGCTTTGTATGGTAGGAGGTGTAGCACACCTTTATGCTGGACGGAGCTTAGTGAGGGGAAGATAGTGGGTCCAAACTTGATCTATGATGTGGAGGATAAGGTGAGGATTATAAAGGAAAGATTGAAAGGGGCTTCAGATCGTCAGAAGTCATATGCTGATCTTAAGAGGAAGGATATAGAGTATGCAGTGGGTGATAGGGTGTTCTTGAAGGTGTCTCTATGGAAGAAGGTTCTGAGATTTGGTAAGAAGGGTAAGCTTAGTCCTAGGTTCATAGGACCATACGAGATCTTAGAGCATGTGGGACCGTTGGCCTATAGACTAGCTTTACCACCAGACATGGATTGGAAACATAATGTTTTTCATGTAGTCATGTTACGGAGATACAGATAGGACCCTTCGCGCGTGGTTTCAGCTAAGTCTATCACCATCGAGCTAGATTTGACGTATGAGGAGGAGCCCATAAGGATACTTGCTATAGAGGTTAAGGAATTAAGTAATAAGAGGATACCTCTAGTAAAGCTCCTATGCAGAAACCACAAGACAGAGGAGGCTACTCGGGAGCGAGAAGAGGATTTGCGACAACAGCATCCTCAATTGTTCATATGAGGTAAATTCGAGGATGAATTTATTTTAAGGGGGGGGGGGGACTATAACGGTCCATTTTTCAGAGTCTTTTTTCGGTGTTGGTAATAGTGTTTACCGGTCTATGAATAGTACCATCAGTCCGGGACTTTGGTATTATTTCGGTCCGAAAAAATTACCACATGTGTCCAATATTATAATTGATATTTTTGGAGCATGTTTGCATGATTTAGATGGATAGAGAATATTTTGTGAATATTTTCAGAGAATTGCGACAACTAGGGAATATTATTTTTATTGTGGTATATTGAGGAATAAATGGTGAATTATTTTTAGGAGTTAATTTAATTTAATTGAGGAGTTAAAATAATATTTGAAAATAAATTATTTTAGGAATATTTGGAGTCATTGGATGAGATTACCTACGACTTGATCTTAGCCATTGATTAAGCGTAAAGAGAGGAAGCAAAGTTTGACTTTGCTACTTAACCCATCAACACCTTCTCTCTCCTTCCACTTCCATCTTCTATGCCAACTTCAAGCTCTTCTTCTTCTCCATTTTCTTTCATTTTCCTACCTCTAATCACCACCAAATAACCTAATTAAACCAAAGAAAAGTGATTAACCCTTAAGAAATAAGTAATAGAAGCTAGAAATTTGGAGTTCCTA